>OX244028.2:4993700-5046200 GCA_945859785.2 Tridacna gigas | reverse complement strand
TGCTGACATGGGTCGATACTTTTTGCAGATGCATTAATCAAGCTACCTTTCCACAGATCTAAATCATAGATAATGACTGGCGTAAAGCCAATGAGTCGCTGGTTCAATTCCATGGCTCGGCCGAATTCTTTCCGCTGATTGATGATAGTCTTTGCAACAGGATCCATTCCATTGCACTTTTAACGCTAAACATTCAAGCTGCAATGATGCTGATGTTGAAAAACAGCCAGTGGCTTGCGAAATTAGTGTATAAGAAACTTCAGAAAAGCACGGAGAGGCGCACTGACCGCCGCATTATGACTGAAATACTCATGGATGCAAATGGAATTGAACACAACTCAAACAAGATAACCTAACATTTTCAGGTAAAAAATATTGTTGAAAACATTGATGGGAAAAAGAAAAACCAGCGCCTCTCTCCTTTTCCCACGTTGTTTTCTATCCTTTTAGGATGACATATTTAACAATTTAAAGAACGATCGATTTTTCATTTGCAGATGCTTTCACAAATGGACAAGTTTAGAATGTTGTTTCTTGTTAAGGTGTCAACCCTTACTTAGGCAGTTAAATGCGACTCAAGGACCTTTTGCGGACTGTGTAGATCAAGATCAGATTTCAAGTTTTCAGTTAAATTTATTTTGTCGTCTGCAAATGGTTTTAACCCTTTCCCAAACAAGCCCTGGTTTTCACGTGTCTGCAGTACAAGTCTTTTGAAAACACTGTGGGAAAAGGAGAAATTGCTCGTGACGAGCAATTTCTCCTTTTCCCAGTGTTTTCTACCCTTTTTTGATAACTTTCTGCCATTTTCATCAAATTTAAAATTGTCGTCTGCAAACTCTTTCAATTTGGACCAGTCCAAAATTTGTCGTTTGGGAAAGTTTTAATTTGGACTAGTCTGAAGTTTTGTCATTTGGTTAAACCTCTTGATTGTTTGGTAACGGGTTAATAATTTACCACACAAATCCGACTTTAAACGACCCTGAAAGAGAAGGCTTTTGAAAACAATGTGTGAAAAGGAGAAAATGCTGGTAACCAGCATTTTCTCCTTTTCCCCCACGATGTTTCTACCCTTTCAAAGACAAATTTCAAGTTTTGACCAACATTAAACTTGTCCGCAAATGCTCTCGATTTGTACAAGTCCAAAATTTTTGTCGCCTGGGAAAGGGTTAAAAGTATTGACCCTTTAGCAAACGATCTGAGAAACGAACCCCAAAAAAGAAAGTTCTGAAAACCTTTTTGGAAAATGAGAAAAACCCGTACTTTCTTCATTTTTCCTCCCCCCCCCCTTTCAAAAAATTAAACCCAATCATTTTAGCCACATTTGAATTGTCGTCTGCAATGCTTTCAATATTGGACAAGTTTAAACTATTTACGTCTGATAAAGCCTCAAAGATATTCATTCCCCGCAATTTCACCTTTAATTAATATTGACAGCAGGTGTTGCGAGGTGCTTGTTTTAGTCGCTCGCCTCTCATTGGTTCAGCCGCAACTATGAATGCGCACGCAATCCGCCGGTACAGACTAAAAAAGACCTCCGATATTCATTCGATTTTCACTGTCGGCTAAATGACGAAATTAGCTGAGAGATTTTAGGTATAGATAAGAGATTATTGCTTTAGATTGATTGGCTAGCGTGTTTTAATTCTGTATTTGTAAATGAATTGTATTGTAAACGATGTAATCTATTCGTATAGAATGGAACACTTTGCCGGTATTTGTACAGTTAATAAATTAATAGGGTGATAAAAGGAGGAATGAGTTATTTCGTTAATTGAAAGAGCGGGTCTTTATCGCGTACATCGGGCAGTAATAACCATTTCGCAAACGGTACATAATCCGCAAAATAAACTGGTTCAACAAGTCGTGTTTGATTCAAGTAGACAAGTTTTTCCGTCTACATCTTTGTCCGTCCTTCAACCTGTCTCTGTTACCTTATTTGTCTATCTTTTTTCGACTGTCTCTTCGTCAAATAAACCCATTTCATCTGTCTCTCTTTCTTCTTCTTTTTTTTCGTCCGTCCGTCTATCTAGCTCTTTGCTAAACGACAAATGTTACGGTCGACCAAATTGAAACCATTTGTAATAGGCCTCTGCTCTGAGGTATCTTGCTCAAGGACACTCAGGTTGACAATCCAGCACTTCGAGTAAGGATCAAAGCCGAGATCCCCGAAATTCTTAAGCATGCACCGTCTACTGAACCCACGAAAGACATGTGAAACCAACCTAGCCTAGGTTCAAGCCCGATCATTTTTTCCTTTTATATATTCGGACGTTTCTTTGTCAAAAAACGTGGTAATAATCACGGAAGCGATATACCGTTTTGTCACAGATCTGTATGGACCATGAAAGGGGAGTGAAAGTAATCCTGAAGCAGCAATTGATAATTTATTTGACCAATTCGCCACTGACTTACGATTAATCTACAGTAATCATTTAGTTAAAATCTAAAATATGAGTGTTTTTTTTCCCTTCATTTTCTTTTATATAAAAATGTCCTATTTTCTTTTCCAACTCGATTTATCAATTTATCAATTGCCATTACGATGTTAGTGCGTAACTGGAACAAAATTGTCGTCAAAAATCAAATGAAAACTTAATGCATATTAAAAAGCTAAAAGCAAAAACGGGCGACTCTAAAAAAAAATGTAATTTCATAAAGGGAATGACCGAATCTAAGTTGAGAGAACTTGTGGTCAGACCCTTTTGCCTTGTCCTTTGATTGTGTATATTGTTCTATGTTGTAAATTATATTCTTGTAAAATACTTGGCAATAAAATATGTTTAAACTAAAGGGGAGTGATCAAAATGAGCCATGCTCTGGCAAAAAGGGGCTTAATGCATCTCCATGATCCATGATACAAGCAAGTCGTCACATGATTAAGGATACATGAAGTCCATTTTGTCTAATAACCGACCGAATTACGAGGTAGACTGGTCCTTTAACATAAAGAAAATTGACCAAAAGCGAAAAGTTTCGGCCCAGGTCAGCCTGCGCGGACTGCGCAGGCTGACCTGGGTCGATGCTTTTCGCAGATGAATTAAGCTTCCTTTTCACAGAGCGTGACTCAAAGATTTTTGCTGCTTGGACCCAGCATGGTACAATGCTAAAATCGTGTCATCATCGCCTTTATTTGTGAATCATGCACTGTCTCCGGTAGCCCGGGTTCGAGTCCGGTAATTTTTTTCCTTTTTTTTTTAATGTTCGGACGTTACTTTGTCTATTTTTTTTTTTTGACAAAGTGACGTAAGAATATAATGCATAGTAAAAATGGTGTTGCACTCACTGTCACTTTTACCGGGTTTGATTTTCAGGCGTGAATGATATAAAATGGGTTGGAAATTAGAATCTGGCTGCAGCATAATCAACAAACCAGTCTGTTGCATCCCTTGACCTCACGGCAGCGGCTACTGTTCGAGTAGATTGGTTACCTCCCCTGATACAGCAAGTGTAAAGGGATCGGTACAGGCTACTAAAAACAGGCGGAATCATGCCAGTCTATTTTTAGAACAGCCATGACGCGAGATGCAGGGGAGGTCACTCTCAATTCCAGAGCAGCAGATTTTCCAATATTTCGACCTCACGAATAAGTGAATTGTATTTTTGGTATCACCTTTTACGTGTATGTCTGCTAATATTGTGTTTAGTTTCGATTACCAATCTCAACTTGTGCAGAAAATCGCAATGTTACCTCTACAGCCAAACTGGAAATGTGTATGCTGCTCTGATTGGCTATTTTGTGAAATACATGTAGCCCAATGAAAAGCAACGACATAATAGCCCGTACTAGTTGTAATATGTTTATCTACAGCGGGGACCAGTTCACTGTTTGAGCTGTTTCACCCTCTTGTAAGGGGTATGAGACGAAGACTGCAAGCTATCCTGCAAGCCCTAGCCTAGTACTGGTGGAACCCAGGAAATACATGAATATGTGAGCTCTCGCCGTGATATGACCGAAATAATAATGAAAGCGGAGCAAAACACCATGCAATCAGTAAATCATTTCACTCTTTAAATAGGACTAAACTGGTCCCCGGTTTAGATATACATATTACAACTGACACAGGCTATTGTGTCGTTGCTTTTCATTGGGCTACACGTATATATCACAGAACAGGCAATCAGAGCGGCACACACATTTCCAGTTTGGCTGTAGAGGTAACATTGCGATCTTTTGCACAATTTGAAATTGGTAGTCGGAACTGAAAAGAATATTAGCAGACATAAACATAAAAGGTGATACCAAAAATACAATTCACTTATGAGGTCAAAAAGAGGTCAAAAAAAAATCGGAAAATCGATTGCTCTGTAAGTGAGAGTGACCTCCCCTGAATCTCTATGAGTCTAGCGTCATGGCTGTTCTAAAAATAGACGGGCAGAATTCCGCCCGTTTTTAGTAGCCTGTACCGATCCCTGTACACTTGTTGCACCAGGGGAGGTAACCAGTCTATAAATAGGACATTAATAACTACAGTTTCAAGGTTGCCCTTTTTCACAATGTCTCAGTAAAGCGGAAAATTCCAGTTCCGTTCCAGTCCATTTCTATCTTTGTTACATGATGGTATTCCATTTGTAAATTATGTGAGCCATGCTCTTGCAAAAGGGGGTTTTATGCATCTCCTTGCAGCACTGTACCAAACAGGTCATCACAGCTTTGTCAATCCGTAAAATCTATTTTACCCTTTACCACACAATCCCGACTTTTAACGACCCTGAAGAAGATGACTTCTGAAAAACTGTGGGAAAAGGAGAAAATGCTGGTAACCAGCATTTTCTCCTTTTCCCACAATGTTTTCTACTCTGTCAAAGACAAATTTCGTCATTTGAGCCACCTATAATTTGTCGTCTGCTAATGCTTTCAATTTGGACCAGTCTAAAATTTTGTCGTTTGGTAAAGAGTTAAGAACCGGCTGAATTCTGGGGTAGAATGATCCTTGGACTTGCAGAAAATTGACCAATAGCAAAAAGGTTCGACAAAGGTCAGCCTGCGCGGACTGCGCAGATTGACCTGGGTCCCACCCTCGTTAACCCAGGTGTGAAGTATTACCATTCATCAATGATGAAGGTAGTTTACGGAATACATCGGAACTGGGTCTACGAGGATGACTGGGTTCATACTACTTTGCAAATGCATTAAGCCCGCTTTTCACAGAGGTTGGCGACAAACAAAATGATAAATGTTGCTTAAGAGTTCGAGTTTTTCTCTGATTTGGTTAAAAACATGTTTGGAAAAGCAGGAAATGCTGGTCACAGGCATTTTCTCCTTTTCCCATAATATTTCCAAAAGCTTTGTTCCTCTAGATCTTTAAAGGACAAAATTGTGTGGTAAAGGGTAAAAAAAAAAGATTTTATTTGGCTTAAAAGTCTAGAATGACGCGTGGGCGGGTTAAAGACAAAAATTAGACTGCAAAAACTTTATTATGTTTGGGCAGTCTTATCTTGTTCTACATTCTTCATAAGAATAAATAAATAAATACATAAATAAATACATAAATAAATAAATAAATAAATAAATAAATGAAGGAAAGAACAACCGAGGGAATGAATGAATAAATGATTAAACAAATGGAAACAGCAACAAGAATAGTAACATTTATCACAACAACAACAACAGTTATGACGATAAGCAGTAGAAAATTTAAAAAAGAACATTTTTGAGTTAGGCAGGGACAAAGGTTAATTATAAAATACCGTTAAAGATAATGATCTCTTTTAAATTTCCATGGCCTTTTTTGAACAATAATGATAATTTGAAACGTTTCACGACAAAAAGAAAGGGCGTCTGACTTCTATCGGTAAGTTCCGTTCTTGAAAGTCGCAAACGAATGCCCACGGCAATGTCCGTTCTTGATCGTCTTAACCGACTTCCCTTGGCATATAATATTGTTGATGGTCATAAAGACTTCCGTCAATGATCAACCCGCATAACTAATGTTGTAGAGCGCAGGACTTGTAAACGTCAAGTTTTGGCTCATTGAGAGCACAGGTTCGAGGCCGTCTAAAATTACTAGCAATCTTTCGGATGAGACGTTGAACCGGGGTCCCCAGTGACGGTCCTATACACCGAGCACGTTAAAGAACCAAGCGTAATCAAGGATGGGTTTTGTCCTGTATCTTGCACTATCCCCCGCAACAAAACTGATAGTCTTCAGCGGGGGTGGGGGGGGGGGGGTCGCCCATATGGACAACAGGTGGCAACGATAAATAAACGGAAAATCAATCTATCAAGACTTCCATAGGTATATTCCGGACTTGATGTCCAATGAAAAAAAAAAAACCTGCCCCAGTTCATTTCTTTTTCCGTTTTCTGATAGTCATTAACGACATCCCCTTGGCATAAACCGTTTTTGATGGTCATAAACGACCTCTCTCGGTAAAGTCCGTCTTTGTCGGCCATAAACGTTTTACCGCGGCATTTTTCGCTCTCGACGGTCTGAAACGACTTCCTTCGGTCAATTCCGTTCTCTGTATTCATAAACGACTTTCCTTTGGCGCATTCAGTGCTAAATGGCCATATACAGCACCCCTAGACATACTTCATTCTTGATGGTCATTAACGACCTCCCTCGGTAAAGTCCGTCCTTAACCCATTACCACACCATCAAGAGTTTTAACGACCCTAGAGAAAAAGCCTTTTGAAAACATTGTGGGAAAAGGAGAAAAAGGTTACCAGCATTTTCTCCTTTTCCCACAATGTTTTCCACCCTTCCCAAAACAAATTTCAATTTTTTAGTCACATTTATTTTGTAGTCTGCAAATGCTTTCAATTTGGACTAGTCTAAAATTGCTCTGTTCTTTTGTTATTATTCCCCTACCTTTTTTTTGGGGGGGGGGGGGGGCGTAGCTGTATGTTCTGGCTTTTGACCTACTTTTAGGTACTGATAAAAAATGAATAAATAGAAATTTGTGATTGGTCAAATACGTAGACATGTTTATTCTAAGGGCCCCTGTGATTAAAAAAAAATGTAGACATGTTTATTCTAAGAGCCCCTGCCTGTTTGCTGGCAAATTTAAGCCGTGATCTTTTTTAAAGAATTTTCTTGTCTAAATTGACTTACGTTTTGTTAAATTAAGAACGATATAATCATGTACTAACCGTTACCTGAAATTTTGAGAAGAACTTTATAAGCCTAGCTTTCGTACTTATCCTTTTCCTCAGTATATTTGTCATATGATTGTATTGTATTGTCTTTTGTAAATTTGTATATTATACTGTTAAATAAAATATGCTTAAACTTAGTCTAAATTTTTTTGTGTGTGTGGTAAAGAGTTAATGGCCATAAACGACCTCCCTCGGTAAAGTCCGTCCTTACTGGTCATAAACAACCTCCCTCGGTAAAGTCCGTCCTTACTGGTCATAAACGACCTCCCTCGGTAAAGTCCGTCCTTACTGGTCATAAACAACCTCCCTCGGTAAGGTCTGTCTTTCATGGTCATAAACGACTTCCTTATTTAATGGCTATAAACGACTTGCTTCGCCAATTCCGTTCTTCGTGCACATAAACGACATTCCGTCTTTAATGGTAATTGACGATTTTCCTCGGTAAATTCCTGCCTAGCCCCCGTAGCTCAGTCGGAAGCGTGCAGGACTTGAGAACAGGAGGTCGCTGGTTCGATCCCCGGCTTGGCCAATTTCTTTCCGAGGATTGATGATAGTCATTGCGACTGGATTCATTCCTCTCTCACCGCTGACCATTGTTTCGACGATGGTTATGTGGGAAAGCAGCCAGTGGCTTGGAAAGAATATTGTAAAATTGTAATATTGGTAAAAGAAACTCCAGGAAAGCATGGATAGGTGCACTGGCCGTCGCGACATAACTGATATAATGTTGAAAACGGCGTTAAACACCATACAATCAATCAATCAATCAATCAATCAATCAATCGGTAAATTCCGTTTCTGACCGTTATAAACGACTCCCCCCCCCCCCCTCGTTATATGACAGTCTTGATGGTCAAGAACGGCGTACGTCGAAAAACTTTTCTCTCAACCCTTTACCGCACAATGCTGCATTTTGACGCCCCTGGGAAAGAAGCCTTTTGAAAACATTGTGGGAAAAGGAGAAAATGCTGCTTACCAGCATTTTCTCCTTTTCCCACAATGTTTTCTACCCTATCAAAGAAAAGTTGCACCATTTGAGCCACATTGAAATTGTCATATTGCTTTCAATTTGGACAAAGCTAAAATTTTGTCGTCTGGTAAAGGGTTAAATTTGAGTCGTGCTCAGGCAAAAGGGGGATTAACACTTTACCAGACGACAAAATTTTAGACCTGTCCAAATTGAAAGCATTTGCAGACGACAAATTAAACGTGACTCAAAAATTGAAATTTGTGTTGGGAAGGGTAGAAAACATTGTGGGGAAAGGAGAAAATGTTGGTTACCAGCATTTTCTCCTTTTCCCACAGTGTTTTCAAAAGGCTTCTTACTCAGGGTCGTTAAAAGTCGTGATTGTGTGGTATAGAGTTATATACATCTCCATAACGCTGGTTGCCAGCATTTTCTCCTTTTCCCACAATGTTTTCTACACTATCATACATAGAAATCGTCATTTTTAGCAACATTAAAGTTTTCATCCGCAAATGCTTTCATTTTATCCAATCCTAAATTTGGTCGTTTGGCACAGTTTACCGATTGGTGTTTTAGGCCGCTTTCAACATTATTGAGGCCATGTCACGGCGATAGCTCACATATTTATGCATTTCCTGGGTTTCACCAGTACTAGGCCAGGGCTCTAAAGTGATCTTGTCCAAGGACACGGCCACGAAAAACCAAATGGATCCCTTGAGGCTCGAACTCGGGGCCTCCAGGTCACGTGTCCTACACGTAAAGAGTCGATACAAGTTTGATTGTTCACTGTCAACACATGCAATCCGAAACTGTCAAGGGCGCCGTTTGGAATAAAAATCGCCAGGGAGCTTGAAATCAAGGGTGTGGGAAATGTGGTCGTTTGCTCGAATCCCAGCTCGGAACATGACTTTCATTCTGAGGATTGATTATAGCTATTGTGGCGGAATTCATTCCTCGCTAACCACTGATCCGATGATTATTTTCACTGTACTTTGGTGGGAAAGCAGCCAAATGGCTCAGGGAGATATTGCGCTAAGTACCGATAAAGGAAACTCCAGGAAATCATTGATAGGTGCACTGGCCGCCGCGATACAACTGAAATAATGTTGGAAACTGCCTCAAACGGTGCTAACCTTTACCTCAGAATCACGAGTTTTAGCTACCCTGAAGAAGAATGCCTTTGAAAACATTGTGGGAAAAGGAGAAAATGCTGGAAACCAGCATTTTCTCCTTTTCCCACAATGTTTTCAGCCTTTTCAAAAACATATTGCATAATTTGTGAAACATTTAATTTGCCGCCTGCAAATGCTTATAACGCTTCACCAAACAGCAGAATTTTAGACTGGTCCAAACTGAAAGCATTTGCAGACGACAAAATAAATGTGACTCAAAATCTGAAATTAGCCATTGAAAGGGTAGAAAACATTGTGGGGAAAGGAGAAAAATGCTGGTCACCACCATTTTCTCCTTTTCCCATAATGTTTTCAAAGTCTTTTTTATCCCAGGGTCGTTAAAACTCGGGATTGTGTGGTAAAAGGTTAATCAGGGCCGGTAAAAAAATCTTACCGTTTGTAAAAGAGTTGGACAACATAGGACCAAGCAAAAGGAATATTAAAATCGGTGCTTTTTCTCTCGTGCCCCGGTTCAGAGTTGTTGCTTTGACGCGTATCCGAGAGCAGAATAAATAAACGACTTTTAAACCTTTACCGCACAATGCCGCCTTTTGACGCCCCTGGGAAAGAAGCCTTTTGAAAACATTGTGGGAAAAGGAGAAAATGCTGGTAACCAGCATTTTCTCCTTTTCCCACAATGTTTTCTACCCTATCAAAGTAAAATTGCACCATTTGAGCCACATTGAAATTGTCGTCTGCAAATGCTTTCAATTTGGACAAGGCTAAAATTTTGTCGTCTGGTAAAGGGTTAAAAACTTGTTTAAAGCGTCAAGCAATTTTGTGCTGGGTTATGTCTCAAATAACGGTTTAAAAAAAAAAACGAAATTACGGTTGTAATTTTTGTGGCCGTAAAATTTTGTTTATTGTCTTGCTTGTACGAACAGTTTTTGTACATCAAAAACAAATTTCTAACATAATTAGTGTGAGCGGTGAAGTTCGAAGGATCACAAGAACCGGCAGATGCAGAGAAAACTTTTAATAATGCCGACTGCTTAAATGGTTTTTGCGAACGGTGTAAATCCGAGATCAGACTGCACAGAACGTGGATATACACGTTCGCTTTGCTGATATTTAACTTTGACAAAAGATTTGGTTACCTCAGCAAAATCTGCGTTTAGACCTCGAAAAAAATCGAGTTTAATTAGTTGGTAGCGAAAAATCTAAGCACAAAATCTATAATATGGCAGAGATTGGGTCAAACCCTTTACCGAACGACAAAATTTTGGACTTGTCCAAATTGAAACCGTCTGCAGACGACAAAATAAATGCGTCTCAAAAATTGAAATTTGTTTCTGGAAGGGGCAGAAAAAGATTTTGGGAAAAGGAGAAAATGCTGGCTACCAGCGTTCTCTCCTTTTCCCACATTGTTTTCAAAAGTCTTCTTCCCGGGGTAGTTGGTATTGTGTGGTAAACGTTCAATTGTAGAACAGACATTTGTTTATAGCTCTTCGTCAGATAGCTTACGTTGTGGATCTAGATCAGACTGCACTAGAAAGAATGATTTGTAAAGTACTGGTGATAGAAAACCCAGAAAAACATAGACATGCGTACTGGCCCACAGGCACTTAGTTTTTGACATCCTCTGTAACAAACCATAAGCCATGCTCTGGCAAAAGGGATTTTAATGCGTCTCTGTGATGTATGATACCAAAGAAATCATCTCGTCATTACGGATCCATAAAATCCATTTTGTCGACCGACCGGCAGAACCCTAAGGTAGAATGGTCCTTTGACTTGCAAAAAATGGACCAGTAGGAGTCCGCGCAGGCTGACTGTGGTAGATACCTTTTGCATTAAGCCCCTTATCACAGACCATGGCTTATATAAATTGGATTATATAAGATAAAGTACGTCAAGATTCAAGCACATGTACCCGTTGCACTGGCTTCTGCGATATAAATGATTTAATGTCGGACTGTAGAATTTTCTTCATTAAAACGATTTACCGTTGTTTATTTTTTTACCTGTCTACCAGGGTCCGTATTCACCAACCATTCTTAAGAATATTCTTGCTCTTGTTCTTCAAAATTTTCCAAATTTGAAAGTAACACTCCTTCTGATTGGCTAAACCATACGGTTTAGCCAATCAGAAGTTGTGTTACTTTCAAACTTGGAAAATCTTGAAGAATAAGTCTAAGAACGTTCTTAAGAATGGTTGGTGAATACGGACCCAGGTAATGCAATTTTATAAATACAGTTGCCCCTCGTCTGCTGCCTTTCATCTCCTCTGCTTCGTGAAATAGCCCAAAAAACTCGCTTACAAAAACCCTTTACCGCACAATCCCGAGTTTTAACAACCCTGGGGTAAAAGTGTAAAACCCCTATGAAAACATAGTGGGAAAAGGACAAAATGCTGGTAACTAGCATTTTCTCCTTTTTCCACAATGTTTTCTACCCTATCAAAGACAGGAATTATTATTTGACCCACATTTCATTTGTCGTCTGCAAGTGCTTTCAGTTTGGAAGATAACAAAACTTTGTTGTGTGGTAAAGAATTAAGCTCGGAATAAACGAGATTTTTCGAGAACTATAAATCACCAACAGCATCTAAAGCCATAGTCAGCTCTTTATTTATCAGACGACAAAATTTTAGACCTCTCCAAATCCAAAGGGTATGCAGACGACAAAATAAAATGCATATTTGTATGGTGGAATTTGGGTGGAAAGGGTAAAATTACAGTGTAAACAAACGAAAAGGAAAAACTTGAGTGCTGGTTACACTAAAATGTTTTCAAAAGCTTTATTCCTCTGGGTAATGAGAACACGATAATGTTTTGTAAAGGGTTACCTCTTTATCAAACGACAAAATTTTAGACTGGTCGAAATTGAAAGCAATTGCAGACGACAAATTAACCCTTAGGCTGCTTATCGCGACCCACCGACCTCTTGCGGACAGCGTAAATCAAGATCAGACTGCACAGAACGTGCAGTCTGATCTTTGATCTACACTGTCCGATAAGGAGATATCTTTCCTCCAAAAATACCTTTGAAACAAGAAAGTTTTGGGCTTCTGCTATCTACTATAAAATTTCATTTCTTTTATTCAGCAGGATAAGGGTTAAAGGTGACCCAAATGACGAAATTTGTGCGTAATTGGGTGCAAAACTTGTGGGAAACTGAGAAAATACTTGATACCAGCATTTTCTCCTTTTCCCACAATGTTTTCAAAAGCCTTCTTCCTCACGGTCGCTAAAAATCGGGATCGTGTGGTAAAGGGTTAACTCTTTATATAAAAGACAACAAAATATTAGATTTGTCCAAATTGAAAGCATTTGCAGACGAAAAATCATACTTCAAATAGTAGAACCTGTCCATGTGAGAGTGAAAAAATATAGTTGGAAAAGGAGAAAGTGCTGGTAACCGATATTTCCCTTTTTCTCACAATATTTTCAAAAGCTTTGTTTCCCTGGTTAATGCAAACGCGTGACAGTTTGGTAAATGGTACACGATTAGAAATGTTGCCTTAGATTTTTGAACTTTCGGGAAAAAAATGCCCTGGCTTTTATGTCTTTTGTGGATGGATGGATGGATGGATGGATGGATGGATGGATGGGTGGGTGGGTGGATGGATGGATGGATGGATGGGTGGGTGCATGGATGGATGGATGGATGGGTGGATGGACGGGTGGGTGGGTGGGTGGATGGATGGATGGGTGGATAGGTGGTGGGTGGATGGATGGATGGATTGATGGATGGATGGATGGATGGATGGATGGATGTATGGGTGGATGGATGGATGGATGGATGGATGGATGGATTTGCAGACGACAATTTAGATGTGGCACAAATGATGGGATTTGTCTCGGTAGGGTGGATAGAATGGTGGGAAAATGAGACAATGCTAGTTACGAAACATCTTGTCCTTTTCCCACAATGTTTTCAGATGCTTTTTTTCTCAGGATCTTATAGGTCTAGATTGTCTAGTAAAGGGTTAATATTTGAACCAAAAATCCCCCCAGAAAGGAAAACATTGTGACAAAATGAATTATTGCTGGTGACTAGCAATTTCTCCTTTTGCCCCCATGTTTTCTGACGTGTTTTCCGAGACAGGAAAAACACAATAACAAAAAGAAGTCTGCAAGATGTGAAAAAAATAGCATGTTGTTACATTTCGTGTCAAATTTCCGTGATATTGAGCATTTCTTGCTAGACTCCCATCAATCTTCGAGAAAACACAATCGGTTCTTTTTTCTCTCTCCTCTCTATGTCTAAGATTTTCCAGCGGTTTACTACCGATATAGGGGCCAAAAGGGGACTGAATTCAACCGCAGTTGGGGTCGAATCGTTGGAATATTGATGCCGATATTTGTCGATTTATCCTTTTTTTGCAGAGATCTGAAAATGCTGTCTGAAGATAATAATGGGCTGTTTATAAGATCAGGAAAATCCGTGCAATATAATATAAAGAAACCCCTTTTTGTCCCCTTTACCGAACGATCACGTGAATTTAAAATGAATCTGAATAACAATACCTTTGAAAATATCGTGAGAAAAGGAGAAAATATTAATATCCAGTATTTTCTCCATTTTTTCCCCACAATGTTTTTCTACTCACTGAAAAATTTAAAAGACAAATCTTATGATCTTGAGACAAATCTAGTTCGCTGTATGGACGAGGTTAAACTTTGTTGTCTGGTTTATACTTTACCAAGCAGTCTCGTACTTAACGCCCCTGATGATAAAGGTTTTTGAAAAAAATCGAGGGAAAAGGAGAAAATGCTGGTGATCAGAATTTTCTCCTTCTTCCACGACGTTTTCTACAATTAGAATTAAAAAAAAAAAAAACATTATTTGAGCCACATTTATTTGTTCTCTGCACATGCTATCAATTTGAAGGAGTAAATTTTTTATCGTCTGGTAAAGAGTTAACTCTTTACCAAACGACAAAATTTTGGACTCCACCAAATTGAAAGCATAAACAGACGACAAAATAAATGTAGTTTAAATGATGACTTCTGTTTTTGATGGGTTAGAAAACTTTGTGGGAAAAGGAGAAAATGCTGGTTACCAGCATTTTCTCCTTTTCCCGCAATGTTTTCAAAAGCCTTTTATTTCAGGTTTGTCTGGTTAAGCGTTGAAGACACGTGTGGTGTGGGGTTTTTGTAACGAACCGCATTATCTTTCGAAAAATCAACAAAATTAAAATCTTGAAATCTGAGTATTACTGCATTAAATGCCTTAAATCTTTGCGAAATAGCAAAATTTCCAGACTCGTCCAAACTTGAATGATTTGCAGACGGCATATTAATGACTGAGTGCCTAGCCCTCTAGCGAAGTCGGCAGGGTACAGGACATGAGACCAGGCGGTCTCTGGTTCAAATCTCCAGCTCAGTGAACTTCTTTTCTAGAATTGGTAATAGCTAGTGTGACAGGCTTTATTTCTCTCTCACCGCTAATCATTGTTTCGACGATGGCTATGTGAGGAAAAAAAAGTCAGTGGCCAAGGAAGAATAATGTGCCCAGTAATGGTAAAAGAAATCCCAGGAAAGCACGGATACGTGCACTGGTCGCCCTAATATAACTGAAATGATGTTGAAAACGAGGTTAAACACCGTATACAACACAAAAAATTTAATTCTGCTTTAAAGGGGGCATTCAGACTTTTTTTTTTTTAATATAACCAAATTTCTAGAATGATTGATTACTGATTTAAACAAGGCAATAGGTGCTAGAAAATATCTGTAAAGAACAAAGACAAAAGAAAGAAAAAGTATTTGTCAATGGTTGGCCTAATTCCGTAATGGGCTACCTAGCCTCTCAAGTTATTTTTAGATTTCACGCCGGAGTTTCGCAAAGACTTCTGGGAATATCTCTTGATCAATAACACACGTCGTTTACAAGGATTCCAATTCAAATCAGTACAATGACGTCACGTCTGATGCAACAAAAATGAGCCACGCTCTGTGAAAAGGGGACGTAATGCATCTGCGAAAAGTATCGACTCAAGTCAACATGCGCAGTCCGCGCAGGCTGACCTGAGCCAAAATTTTTCGCTATTGGTCAATTTTCTGTATGTCCAAAGACCATTTAAACTCACGATTTAGTCGATTATTAAAAAAAAAAAAAATGGTTTTTATGGTACCATAACCATGTCCTGGCTTCATTGGCATATTGCTTCACGGAGATGCATTAAGCCCCCTTTTGCCAGAGCATGGCTAAAATAGAAGGAGTTACCAATTGAAAAACGACCATCTTGTAACTGAACATCAGAAATGACACCTTATAACTGAGCCATGCTCTGGCAAAAGGGGGCTTAATGTATTACCGGTAAATCGAGCAAGTCTTCACATAATTATGGATCCATAATAGCCATTGTGTCCAACAACCGACTGTATCATAAGGTAGACTGGTCCTTGGACATAGAAAATTGACCAATAGCAAAAAGTTTCGGCCCAGGTCAGCCTGCGCGGACAGCGTAGGCTGACCTGGGTCGATACTTTTCGCAGACGCATTAAGCCCCATTTTTACAGAGCATGGCTCAACTGAATGTAACCGACTGAATCGTGAGGAAGAACGGTCCTCTGTCTTGTAGAAAACAGACCGATAGCAAAAGGTTTCGACTCAAGTCGGCCTCCACGGACTGCACAGGCTGATATGGGGGGATACTTTTTACAAAATAGATTTCTGAACCTCTTTTTCAGGAGCATGGCTCATGTCTGCTTGCAGTTATCGTTGTTTTACAAGAACTGACTAAAAACTGACCAGGCTCCTTTAATTCATAGCTAAGGATTGTGATTTATTGTATGGTGTTTACTGCGGTTTTCAACATTATTTCATTTATATCGCAGAGGCCATAGTACCTATCCATGCTTTCCTGGAGTTTCGTAAACCAGTACTTCGCACAATATTCTCTCCAAGCCAATGGCTGCTTTCCTATATAACCATCGTTGAAACAACGATCAGCACTGAGAGAGGAGTGAATCCTGTCGCAATGACTTATCATCAACCCTCGGAAAGAAATTGGTCGAACTGGGAGCTCGATTGATTGATTGATTGTATGCTGTTTAACGCCGTTTTCAACATTATTTCAGTTATATCGCGGCGGCCAGTGCACCTATCCATGCTTTCCTGGAGTTTCTTTTACCAGTACTCCGCACAATATTCTTTCCAAGCCACTGGCTGCTTTCCCACATAACCATCGTCGAAACAAGGGTCAGCTGGGAGCTCGAACCAGCCACCAAATCTCAAGCCCGACAGCGCTATCGGGGCTCGGCAGTAACGAAAATCAAGATTTTTACCTCAGTAACGATAGAAACAGCTCTTCTATCTACGAACACCTGAAATAAGCGCTGTTGGGCGAAAAAACACCGACTGTGCGTGTTGAAAATTCATGAATATCAAAAGAATGAATATTAAATTTAACCCTTGATCCTTTACCAGACGACAAAATTTTAGCCTCGTCCGAATTGAAAGCATTTGCAGGCGACAATTTCAATGTTGCTCAAATGGTGCAATTTTTCTTTGATAGGGTAGAAAACATTGTGGGAAAAGGAGAAAATGCTGGTTACCAGCATTTTCTCCTTTTCCCACAATGTTTTCAGAAGGCTTCTTTCCCAGGGGCGTCAAAAAGCGGCATTGTGTGGTAAAGGGTTAAGCCTTTACCCCACAATCCAGAAATTTAACGACCCTGAAGCAGATAACTTTTGAAAACATTGCGTGAAAAGGAGAAAATACAGACAACCAGCATTTTCTCCTTTTTCCAAAATGTTTTCTACCCTATTAAAGACAGAAATCGTCTTTAGAGCTGAAATTCATTTCGTCGTTTACAAATGCATTCACTTTGGAAGAGTACAGAATTTTGCAGTTTGGTAAAAAGTTAACCCGCCTTTACACAACGTTTAGAGATGCCTTCTGCCAGTGTAGATCAAGATCAGACTGCACAGAAAGTGCAGCCTGATCTTTGATTCACACCGTCCACTTTGGGTAAACACTATGATCAAAACTTGCCTCGACTGACAATTAGGCCTAACCCCTAGGCTGCTAAGCGCGACACACTGACCTTTTACGGACAGCGTAGATTAAGATCAGACTGCACAAAACCTGCAGTCTGATCTTTGATATACACTGGTATACACTGTCCGCTTTGCATAGACCCTATAGTAAAAAGATTCAAGCCTTGACTGACAATTATTTCGTTTTTTTTTCGCCCTCAGAAAATTTAAATTTTGTTCGGCATCTGACGCTCTAAGAGTTTCAATCTTTTAGCAAACAATCCGGAGATTAAACCATTTATGGAGAAAGTTCTTCATGACTTTTTGGAAAAAGGAGAAAATGTAGGAAACCAGTGTTCATCTCTACCATAGAACTTAACTCTTATCCCGCTATCTGAGAGAAATGAAATTTTCAAACCGGTAGGGAAAACCCGAAATAATGCTATTTCAAACTTATTTTAGGAAAAAAAAAATCTCCTCATCGGACAGTGTAGATCCAAGATCACAGAACGTGCAGTCTGATCTTGGATCTACACTGTCCGCAAAAGGTTCTTGAGTGGCGTTTAGCAGCCCAAGGGTTAAGCCGAAATGTACCAGTTTTGACTTCGATGTCTGTAGATTGTTTCAACTTGAAAGATACTAAAACCTGTCGATTGGGAAAGGGGTAAATTACAGTTAACGAGATTGCCCGAGGTGTGACGGCAACTTTAATAAGGCGTATTGATTGGTTAACGGTTAATAATACGCGATATTGATTGGCTTACAGATTACCGTGCGCGTCATGCGATTGGCTGACTGGGATAGTTAACCGGAGTCTGCGACAGATCAAAGGCGGTAAAGCGGTTCATCAAATAGTTCAAAAACAATGCTTTCTAGTAGATTATCGACAGATTTGGAAATGCACGGTGTATAAATACAGGTAATCCAATTAAGAGCCTCATTAACAAGT
The DNA here is from genome assembly GCA_945859785.2 of Tridacna gigas. Classification (NCBI taxonomy): domain Eukaryota; kingdom Metazoa; phylum Mollusca; class Bivalvia; order Cardiida; family Cardiidae; genus Tridacna; species Tridacna gigas. The sequence continues at coordinate 5,028,082 of OX244028.2, read as the reverse complement.
TGATTACTGAAAAAAACGGAATCCAAAATATTTTTAGAATAATTTTCCGAGTCGAGTAAAGCGGACACTGGGTCGAAAAAAGAAATCCCCGATATAACGATGTAAGTATTTTGTTTTTTTAAAATTAAAGAATTTCATGAAAATACATGTATATATCTATAAAACGATAACTTACGCATATGAAGATGAGACATGGATACGTAATGAAGAACAGCGATGTCTGTTAAAATGACATCCTCTAGAATAATGATGATGATGATGATATTATTATTATTATTATTCAAACGATTTATCATTATTTTTTATAAAAATATAATTATATTTTCGACATAAAATTACATTAAACTGTTACATAACCTTAACCGAGGTACATATTTGAGTTTACCTTTCTTTAAACTATTATCGTATAATTAAATAATCTCTCTGTTTTTACTGCAAAAATAGGTAAGAAGAAAAAAGCTTACAAAAAACATGTCAAAATAATTACTTAAAATTAATTTTGTTAAAATGCAGGGGTTGAAAATAAACAAATATATGTATGTCATTACTCTACATGTATTCATTGACTCAATAATATGAGCCATGCTCTGTGAAAAGGGGGCTTAATGCCTCTGCAAAAAGCATCGACCTAGGTCAGCCTGCGCAGTCTGCACAGGCTGACCTGGGCTAAAAGTTTCCGCTACTGGTCAATTTTCTGTATGTCTAAGGACCACCCTACCTCATGATTAACCCTTTCCCAAACAAGCCCTGGTTTTCACGTGTCTGCAGTACAAGTCTTTTGAAAACACTGTGGGAAAAGGAGAAATTGCTCGTAACGAGCAATTTCTCCTTTTCCCACAGTGTTTTCTACCCTTTTTGAGAACTTTCTGCCATTTTCATCAAATTTAAAATTGTCATCTGCAAACTCTTTCAATTTGGACCAGTCCAAAATTTGTCGTTTGGGAAAGGGTTAAGCCGGTTGTTGAAGAAAGTGCCTATTATGGATCCATGGTCATGTGATGGCTTTCTTGGTATCATGCATTAAGCCCCCTTTTGCCAGAGCATGGCTCATATAAATATAACCTATACTCCGGCGAGAGACGGTTTCATCTCTGTACTAAGCAGTAGAATTGTCGAAATTGAAAGCATTTGCCGACGACAACTTAATTGTGATTTAAATGTTGGAGCTTGTCTATGATAGGTTAGAAAACATTATGGGAAAAAGGAGAAAATGCTGGTTACCAGCATTTTCTCCTTTTCCCATGATGTTTTCAAAAGTCGACGACAACTTAATTGTGATTTAAATGTTGGAGCTTGTCTATGATAGGTTAGAAAACATTATGGGAAAAAGGAGAAAATGCTGGTTACCAGCATTTTCTCCTTTTCCCATGATGTTTTCAAAAGACTTTTTTTTTTCTCCTCAGGGTCGTCAAAACTCGGTATTGTGCGGCCAAGGTTTGATGCATCCCAGGTTTGATATATGATACCAAGAAGTCGTTAATAATATATTAATATAAAAAACCAAGTATGTTTAAGCTAATTACCCTACTGCAATCCACGAACCATAGAACATTGTTCAATCTGTCTCTATTTTTAAAAGAGGCTTTCCACAGAAGAGCATCAATCTCAGCGGCCTAAACGAAAGTTGTTAACTTTTGTTACTTACGCTATCGTAAATTAACCCTTTCCCAAACAAGTCCTGGTTTTCACGTGTCTGCAGTACAAGTCTTTTGAAAACACTGTGGGAAAAGGAGAAATTGCTCGTAACGAGCAATTTCTCCTTTACCCACAGTGTTTTCTACCCTTTTTGATAACTTTCTGCCATTTTCATCAAATTTGAAATTGTCGTCTGCAAACTCTTTCAATTTGGACCAGTCTAAAATTTGTCGTTTGGGAAAGGGTTAAACCGTTAATATTTTACCCATCCTCTAACGTTACTTCTGTCTAACGTTTTAATTTCAATTTTTCCTGCAAATATTTAATTTCAGTATTTCTCCCCCAACTGCATACGTTGCCTTAAATGTCAGATTCGTTTGATAAGAATTTAAAATTTTACATTAACTATACTGATAAAGGGTTCAACTATTCTTATATCCAACTGATAATGTGATAGGTTATTTTTTGTAAAATGTACGTGAGAGACTGTGAGTGTGTCACGTGTCATTTACATTCTTTGTATTATTATGTTGTATGACGAAAAACTTTGTTTAAGTGAAATAAATTTATTCATTCATTCCATATGTGTATTTATAGATATGAGCAGTGCTCTGGTAAAAGGGGGCTTAATGCATCTCCGTGATGAATTATATCTATCAAGACATCATATGGCGTTCAACACACGAAAAGGGGCCTTCGGATATATGTGTAAAAGTGTGTCGTCTCAGATCAGCCTGTGCAGTCTGTGACTACTCCGAGACGGCACTTCTCGTTTTCGTGCGATTTTCTGTCTCACGAAAGTATACTGTATGAAAAAATCTTATGTAATCGTAAAGTGCTGTCTCGGATTAGCCTGTGCGGACTGCGCAGGCTAATCCGGGACAACATTTTACGCAATTGTCCGAAGGCCCCTTTTCGTGTGTTGCACGCCATATAATTTTAGATCCATAACCACCTTTCTTAACTCTTTACCGCACGACAAAATTTTAGCCTTGTCCAAATTGAAAGCATTTGCAGACGACAATTTCAGTGTGGCTAAAATGGTGCGATTTCTCTTTGATAAGGTAGAAAACATTGTAGGAAAAGGAGAAAATGCTGGTTACCAGCATTTTCTTCTTTTTCCACGATGTTTTTAAAAGGCTTCTTTCTCAGGGTCGTTAGAAGGCGACGTTGTGTGGTAAAGGGTTAACCACCGATTTAATGATGAGGTGGAATGGTCCATGGACATACAGGAAATTCACCGATAGCGAAAAGTTTCGGTCCAGGTCAGCCTGCGCGGATTGCGCAGGCTGACCTGGATCGATACCTTTCGCAGATGCATTAAGCCCCCTTTTCACAGAGCATGGCTCATATTTTTAAATCCATGAATTCCACTTTGTCCAACAATTAGCTGAATCCTTAGGCAGGATGGTCTTTGCACATGCAGAAAATATACCTAAGCGGCCAAAACTTTCTACTCTGGTCAGCAGCGTGGACTGGTCTGTCTAATTTTTTGCAGATGCATTAAACCCCTTTTTCACAGAGCATGGGTCAAATATATTTTTTAACTTTTTAACCCTTTAACAGCACAATCCCGAGTTTTCACGATCCTGAAGAAGAAGGCGTTTAAAAACATTGAGGGAAAAGGAGAAAATGCTGGTCACCAGCATTTTCTCCTTTTCCAACAATGTCTTCTACACTATCAAACGCAGAAATCATCTCCTTTTCCCAGATTCGGTCAGAAAACACGGATTTGTTAGTGTACGGCTTAAGTATAAATATTATTACGTTATTTTCAAACGACTTTTCAAAACAATGTACACAAACCCTCTACAAACACGATCCCGAGTTTTAACATCCCTGAAGGGGAACGCTTTGGAGAAAACATTGTGGGAAAAGGAGAAAATGCTGGTAACCAGCATTTTCTCCTTTTCCCACAATATTTTCTACCAATCCAAAAAGAACTTAGAATTTTTGAATCTCAATTATTTTATCGTATTCAAGTGCTTTCTGTTTAGGCAAAATTTTGAAATAAATTACAGCATCAAACCAGGTTTTTTTCCTTGTCAGACAACATTCGATTTTTTTTTTTTTATTTTGAATTCTAAAATAAACACGCCGACTTAGTTGTGTAATTGGTAAAAGAACAGTTCAAAAATATATTATCATACCGTTACTGTATTACTGTATAAATACTAGTACATTGAAATAAATAAATAAATAAAATTAAAAAAAAAAAGAAATTCGAGGAAAAACAAGTTTGTTTTTACCTTATTTGCTCAAGTGACATGGTAAAGCGATTGTTTGTCTTTGGATTTATCCGCATGAAATAGCGAGAAAATGCTAGTATCCTAAATTATGGTGTTTCTAATAATTGTAATAATTAAAAATAAATTAAAAAATAAATTGAAAATAATAAATAAATAAATAAAACGCAAAGATAAGAGATCACGGTGTTTTTAACCCTTTCCCAAACAACAAATTTTAGACTAGTCCAAATTCAAAGAGTTTGCAGACGACAATTTTAAATTTGATGAAAATGGCAGAAAGTTGTCAAAAAGGGTAGAAAACACTGTGGGAAAAGGAGAAATTGCTCGTTACGAGCAATTTCTCCTTTTCCCACAGTGTTTTCAAAAGACTTGTACTGCAGACACGTGAAAACCAGGGCTTGTTTGGGAAAGGGTTAAGCCACTAGAAATTATTTAGCGTCAAACTGTTTCTATCATCAGCATCCGTTAATCTTTTACAACACAATCCCGACTTTTAACGACCACGAGAAAGACAGCCTTTGAAAACATTGTGGGAAAAGGAGAAAATGCTGGTTACCAGCATTTTCTCCTTTTCCCACAATGTATTCTACCTTTTCCAAAGAAATTTCAATTTTGGAGTGACATTTTATTTTGTCGTCTGCAAATGCTTTCTAAAGTTTGAACAAGTGTAAAATTTTGACATTTGGTAAAGAATTATTTATCATTATCATTGATAAAAAGTAGATGACAAAAACCTCGGGCGTAAATATTTTCCATCAATCCTCACAAACCTTTTAGGAGAGCCGTGGTTCGAACTCAGGACACAAGAACCCGCACTCACCGGTTTTTCTTATCTCTTTCACTACCAACTTTAGAAATTTCACTTTTTTCTCTGGTTGTAGAAGTAGATTTCCAATGCTTTTGAAGTTGACTACGGTCATAGATAAGTATCAGATAGCGGACGGTGTAGATCCAAGATCAGACTGCACGTTCTGTGCAGTCTGATCTTGATCTACACCGTCCGCAAAAGTTACTTAAGTCGTCATTAGTAATGAAAGAATTAAAATCGTTTTTCGTTAAATTCTCAAGATTTTTTTTTTGTTGACTTTTAAAGTAACGTAATTTCTGATTGGCTAAATCAGTTGGTTTAGCCAATCAGAAATTAAGTTACTTTTTTAATAGAATAAGACTACAGTTGCGATTTATATTGGTTGCTGAATACGTCCCAGACATCTGTGCAGCAAAAATTTAATGACAATTTTTAATCTGATACAAAGGAATTTTTAATAATTTCAATGTAATGAAATTGTGTTAATTTCTTAACGGTTTTACCACAGAGTCCTGACTTTTTACGACCCTGAAAGAGAAGGCTGTAGAAAAAAGTTGAAAGAAAAGGAGAAAATGCTGGTGACCAGCATTTTCTCCTTTCCCACAATGTTTTTCTGTCCAATCAGAGAAAGAAATCGTTATTTTAGCAAAATTTAATTCGTTGTCTGCAAATGCTCCCAGTCAAAAATTTTATCTTATGGCAGAAAGTTAACCATTGTCATGCAAAATAACTGGAACGAAACTTTCAAGTCGATTTCGGCGGAGTCGAAAATCAAAATTAAAAACCCAACTTTTGCTGTTTCAAAGGTATTTTCGGGGGGAAAGATATCTCCTCATCGGACTGTGTAGATCCAAGATCAGACTGCACGTTCTGTGCAGTCTGATCTTGATCTACACTGTCCGCAAAAGGTCCTGGGGTCGAGATTAGCAGCCTAACGGTCAATTCAAGGTATGAGGAAGAATACAATTTAGGACGGTTGGTGAAGACAGGATCTGAAGTTCTTATATAAACCTTTAACCCTTTAACAAACGACAAAATTTCAGACAGGTCCAAATTAGAAACATTCGCAGACGACAAAATAAATGTTACCGAAAAATTGAAGTTTGTTTTGGGTAGGGTAGAAAACATTGTGGGAAAAGGAGAAAATGCTGGTTACCAGCATTTTCTCCTTTTCCCATAATGTTTTCAAAAGGCCTCTTTCTTAGAGTCGTTAAAAGTCGGGATTGTGTGGTAAAGGGTTAAAATTAACGAACAATCCCGTGTCTTAACGACCCTCGTACAGAGGGTTTTTAGAAAATATTGTGGGGAAAGGAGGATTGGCTTGTAAGAAGCAATTTCTACTTTTTTCTAAAATGTTTTCTACCCCATCACAAAACTACAGTTCATTTGTACCAATTTAAAATTTGTCGTCTGCTTTTGCTTTCAAATTGGAACTGTCTAACATTTGTTGTTGTGGAAAAGTTCAACTCTATACCGAACGACAAACTTCTAGACTCCTCTCAAATCAAAGCATTTGCAGACGACAAATTGAATGTGACTAAAATAGTAGAATTTTATATCACAAGGTAGAAAACATTGTAGAAAAAGGAGAAATGCTGGTTACCAGCATTTCTCCTTTTACCACAGTGTTTTTAAAAGCTTTCATCCTCAAGGTCGTTAAAAACTAGGGATTGTATGGTAAAGGGCTAGTTTACCATTTAGTTACTAGAGCTGGGCCTAAGGTTGGCGAAGAGAAGGGGAAAATACTCTCCTGTTTCTTATTTTAAATTTCGGAAACAAAACCGCCTGTTAATGACACTAAATTTGTAATAATTGTCAACTGATAACGTGAAAAAGTCGTTATCATTTGATGGACGAACAGAAAAGAGGGCGTCTGTAAAGGAAATCAATAAATCGCAACATTTTGATCAAAGAAACAATCGATGAAACCCGAACAGTCCGAATTGACAACTTAGTGACGTTATCTCGTGTTGAAATCTTCCCATATCTCGTCCGTGCAAGAAAGGGCAATGAAATGTCCGCAGTTTTCATTCATTTCGATGTTCAAGTTTAAACTTTTAAGTTTAGCTTTCTGATTGGCTAGGACAGAATTTCTTAACCAATCAAATTGTTAGTCTCGAAATGGAGACATAGAATTGAATTAAGCAAGATTGGTGAAAATTTTCTCCGTTTTCCAACATGTCTTAACCGTTAAGCTGCTAAATAAATTAAACTAAAGATTTCCTGCCAACGGTTTACGATTTAAAAAAAAAATACTCGTCGGGCAGTGTAGATCCAAGATCAGACTGCACGTTCTGTGCAGTCTGATCTTGATCTTTGCTGTCCACAAAAGCCCACGAAGTCTGACTCAGCAACCTAAAGGTATACGAAACTGCCAAGTGATAAAAAATCAAACTTGTCTATGTTGAAATCTGTTGAAAACCACGAATTAGATGCGATTAAAAGATTTCAAACTATCTGTAAAATGGAGAAAAAAACATCGTGTGAAACGAAGAAAATGCTGGTAACCAGCATTTTCTCCTTTTGTGACGATTTTTTTCCCAAAAGCACAATGCTCTCAGTCAGAGCCCTTTACCCCGGGTCGTTAAAACTTTGGATTGTTGGTAAAAGGGTTACTAAAATGTGCATGTTGCCTTTGATGTTTTTTTTAACCCTTTACCACACAATCCCGACTTGTAACGACCCTGGGGAAGAAGCCTTTTGAAAACATTGTGGGAAAAGGAGAAAATGCTGGTAACCAGCATTTTCTCCTTTTCCCACAATGTTTTCTAGCTTTCTCAAAACAAATTTCAGTTTTTGAGTCACATTTATTTTGTCGTCTGCAAATGCTTTCAATTTGGAAACGTCCAAAATGTTGTCGTTTGGTAAAGAATTAAACATGTAAATACGATCAGTACGAGATATCAATCTTACATACTAAACAGGGCTATAAAACTAAGGATGGTCAGGTGATCAGAAAGGACCCCTCAACCCCTCCTATTGCCCCCCCCCCCCCCCCCACCCCTCAAACTTTGTACTCATTCGGCATACCTTGGGTGATCCGGTGATCAAATCCCTCGGCTGTATCACGTAGCTTGATATGCACATACACGGTACATTTCGCACATCTCCGGAAGAACGTCCCTTTACTGTTATTGAAATTGTAAGGCTCCTCTTAAAAAAGAAAACATGAGTAAATTTTCTGTCGTTATCTTTCTAAGATTATTTCAGTCGGCAAACAGTTTGTACATTCAATTTTTAGCGTGGTTTATCAATTCCATTGGGAGCTTTCATCGACAGATCGATAGAACTGAATAACTTCATCGTGGTTGTTCATTTCGTTGCTAAGGATCTACAGGGGTGCCGCCATGTTTAAGATCATGTGATGGGTAATTCAAAATGGAAGCCTCCTATATACGGACGAGGTTAGATGTAGGTACGGAATCGGCCGAGTTGTGACGAGTGACTTTGTACTGTGATCTTTGCTCAGAAAATAATATCAGAATAGAACAGACATTTTATTTTGACTTATACAAGCTCAATGGTCATGACAATCAAAATATTACGAATCATAATTTTCGATGAACTAAATTAAGTACTGATTGAAATGCGAATTTTGACAGCTTTGTAACACGCAATGCATGTTTTGTCGGTAAGCGATTTCTTTATCCATATACTTGGGGGACTGAAAAAAAAATAAAAATCCCTGTCCTGAAAATGTTCCACATTTTTGTACTTTGTAATTTCTTATTAGCCTGCAAAAAAAAAAAAAAATCTCTTGAGGTAAAGAACGAGCTTTTACCACCTTGAGGCAGATGGCTTTTGAAAACATACTGGGAAAGGAGAAAATGCTGGGAAAGGAGGGAATGCTGGTAAATTCTTTTCCCACAATGTTATTTACCCTTTCAAGAAACAGGTCTCATTATTTGAGGCACGTTTGATTTGTCGTCTGCAATCGCTTTCAATAGTGACTTGTCCAGAATTTTTTTTTCTCCCTGTTAAACTTTATCCTGCTGAATAAATATCAAACTTTCAGGTCGATATAAAAGGCCAGATGTTGCTACTTCAAAATTTATTTGTTGGAGAAAAAATCTCTTTATCGGACAGTATAGATCCAAGATCAGACTGCACGTTCTGTGCAGTCTGATCTTGGATCTACACTGTCCGCACAAGGTCAGTGAGTCGCGCTTAGCAGTCAAAGGGTTTTAAAAGTGCTAAGACGGTTAAAAAATGCTATTTGAGACCTTCACGAAGATGTCATAATTATGTTTTCAATTCGCTAATCATTATTTGGTTAATCTCTATCAGCTAACGACCTTTGACCTTATCGCCTTATCTTTGCTCATCCTTTATGAGAAAATAACGAGCGGAATTGTCATTTACTTTCAATTTGTAACTAATTCTGCGTCATCCGCACGTGCTTGAGGAGACATATCACGTGACCACGGGAAACCTATGGCAGTTTTATTTGAACGGCCACGTGCGAAAGATAAATGGCTGCTAAAGTGACTGTTAAATACATAAATTTTAACTCTTTCACAAAACGACAAAATTTTTTACTCTTTTCAAAGTGAAAGCATTGATAAACGGCAAACTATATCTGGCTGACATGATAAGAATTGTGTTTAAAAAAAAATGCTGGAAAAGGAGAAAATGCTGGTTTACCAACGATGTTTTTTTTTTTTAAATTTAATAAATAGATTTTTCCGAAAGGTGGTAAAAGATCAGAACTGTTTGGAATGGGCTCTATTTTCTTTTGTAGCAATTGCCCGGCTTTTTTCCCTCTGCTTCTCAATATTCCATAATGATATAGGACAGTTCACCTACTTCTGACAAATCAAGCCTATGTTTTTAGACTCATCCGTATGGGAAAGTATTTTGAAGACGACAAATTAATATAGTAATAATTACGGGACATTTTTGAACGAGTGAAAAACATTGCTGGAAAAAGGGAATTTGTCAAACAGTATATTAATAAACCACGGTTGTGAGTTATGAGTCGCAATGAATAAACCACTCGGGCTATCGCCCTTGTGGTTTGTGCCGCATAACTAACAACCGTGGTTTATTGAACTATAAACCACGATAGGAAGAAAGTTATTTCTTAATTTTATCACATAACCTTTTTGTATTCTCAAAACAGCATTTCGATAAAACGAGTCAGTGCTCCCATTTATCGAATTAGTTTTTAATTAAAACGATTTTTTGTTTATTTTTCGAAGTACGATTTCTTTTTGCCTGCTCGGGTAGCTCAGTTTTTAGCGTATCTGATTCGTGACCTGGTGGTTGCTAGTTCGATACCCGGTTGATGCTAACTTTCTTTCTTTCTTTCCGGTGATATTTTTTTCGCCTCTCACCTCTGATGCATGTGAGAAAAGTAGTCAGTGGCTTTGGAAAGAAAGTTGTGTCAGTACTGGTGTGAGAAAGCCAGGAAACACATGGATGCGTCACTGACCGCCATTATATGACCTGAGCTGTTAAAATGGCGTTAAACTCCAATACAAACCAAACCAAACCAAAGATTTCTCTATGAGAAATTATTGTATGTACATATATCGTTTTACAGAACTAGTATTTCGTTATAACGAAATAAGAAATCTGTGTGACACGTGACACTACGGAACTCAAAATCAGCGCGGAATTTTATTCCGGCATAAAAGTTTTTAAACATCTTTGTTATACATTTGGAACAAATCTACATGAGTTAATGTTTTGTACATGAACACTGGCGTAACCATTGTGACAGAGGGAGAAATAGCACGGAACATGTATTCTGACCTCAGATCTGCGCAGTCAGTGTTTTTTTTTTCCTCACCTTTTCTTAACTGTTTCCTGCTCAGACGAAAATTTCAGACATGTCTACACTAATCCTTTTCCCAAACAAGCCCTGGTTTTCACGTGTCTGCAGTACAAGTCTTTTGAAAACACTGTGGGAAAAGGAGAAATTGCTCGTAACGAGCAATTTCTCCTTTTCCCACAGTGTTTTCTACCCTTTTTGAGACCTTTCTGCCATTTTCATCAAATTTAAATTTGTTGTCTGCAAACTCTTTCAATTTGGACCAGTCCAAAATTTGTCGTTTGGGAAAGGGTTAAAGCATTTGAGCCATGCTCTGTCAAAAGGGGGCTTAATGCGTATCCTTGATGCATTATACTAATCGAGCCATCATATAATCATGGATCCATAACAGCCACTTTTTTATTTAAACAACCAACTCAATTATGAGGTAGACTGGTCCTTGAACATACAGAAAATTAACTAATAGCGAAAAGTTTCGGCCCAGGTCAGCCTGCGCGGACTGCGCAGGCTGACCTGGGTCGATACTTTTCGCAGATGCATTAAGCCCCCTTTCACAGAGCATGGCTCATTTGTAGATGATAAGTCTAATGTGGCTTTAATGAGATTAGCTCGGCAATACTGGTTTCCAGCATTATCACTTTCTTTATTTAAAAAAAAATCTAAGAATTTTATTTTCCGGGATCGCTAAATGTCGTTTCTTTAAAACCCGAGCTTTACGATCCTGGCGCAGGAAGCTTTTGAAAATATTGCTGAAGAGGGATAAAATGCTAGTAACCAACAATTTCTCTTTGTCTCACAACGTTTTCGTACTCTTTCAAAGACAAGTCCAATAGTTTGGCCACATTTAACTCGTCGTCTACAATTTCTTTCAATATGGACACGTCTAACTTTTTTTAACCGTGTGGTAAAAGATTGATTTCACTTTCAGTACAATGGAACCAGTATCAAGTATAGGGCAACTACCGCCAGTCCCAATGTGCTATGACATTCCACGTTTGACGTTGCCGACGTCACCACTGACGTCATTTCCGTCTACAGCTTATTTGCAACATCCGTTTACACAATTCACGACAACGTCACCAACGGGAAGTTTTATGGATCGAGTTATGGGTAAGTGAATTCAGAGTTATGGATAAGTGAATTCAAAGAATGTGTTCATGAAAGCGAAAAATGAATTTATTTATTGATTTATTCGTATGATTGATTGATTCCTTCATTTTATTACTTTATTTATTTATTTATTTTTTCATCAACAATGTTTTTAGTATATCAAGCTCTTTCATTTATAGTATAATAAAGTATTTTGGTACATGTATTTCTTTTTTCCTTCATTTCCTTTAAAGTGTTCTCATTTATCTATTCGACCATTTATCGTTCAATCATCATCTGTTTATTTATTGATATCCTTTTTCGTGATCAGTCTTCAGTGCTATCAGTGCTTTGATTTTTATTCAGGCCGTTTATATGATCCCGTGATGCAGTTACGTCGTAGCGCAATTGGTGGAAGTAAACCTAAAGTGGCGACACCTGGCGTCGTGGAGAAAATAGAACAATACAAGAGAGAGAATCCGACAATATTCGCCTGGGAAATACGAGACAAACTGTTGACTGACGGTAAAAGAATTATACATACCATTTCGTAAATTTTATGGTAGCGTAAAAAATATGAAAAGATTATAAATGACTTTTAATAATCATGGCGTCACACAATCCCTATCTCAAACGTGTGTATGACAGAAGAATTCTTAACCCTTAGGCTGCTAAGTGCGACTCACTGACCTTTTGCGGACAGCATAGATCAAGATCAAACTGCACAGAACGTGCAGTCTGATTTTGGATCTACACTGTCCGATAAAGAGATATCTTTCCTTCCAAAATACCTTTGAAATAGGAACATTTGGGTTTTTACTATCAGCTTAAAAGTTCCATTTCATTTATTTAGCAGGGTAAGGGTTAATGGCTGCATTGCACAGAAAACAAGGGTAGTTACGTGATAAAACAAATAAAGAAAATTGAACGAAAAATAATCTTTTTCAGGTATTTGTACCACAAATAACGTTCCCAGTGTCAGTTCTATAAATAGAATCCTCCGAAACAGAGCCGCAGAAAGGGCAGCCGTTGAGTATACGAAAATAGCCTCAAGGTCACTCCTACATTATTACCCACAATTCTGGCAACTTCCGCCGATACAAGATGCACCACGTGACTACAGTACGAGTTCGACAATAACTGAAGTACAGACAGTAGAGGATTCCAGTCGAACTTCCCCTGTGGAAGAGTCTCACATATCAGGTATGTTATGCCTAGCACTTTACCAGAAGTCAAAATTTGTTAACCCTTATCCTGCTAAATAACTTAAATGAAACTTTTAAGCCGTTGCAAAAATCAAAATGTTGGTATTTCATGCTGATGGTGGGCGGGGAAATATCTCCTTATCGGACAGTGTAGATCTAAGAGCAGACTGCACGCTGTGTGCAGTCTGATCTTGATTTACATTGTGCACACAAGGTCAGTGAGTAGCGCTTAGCAGCCTAAGGGTCAACTGTTAACCAGACGTTAGCAGTTGTAAGTTGTTTAACTGACGTCAAAAATTTTCGACTGTTCACCAGATGTCAAAAGTTTTTCATTCTGTACTAGACGTCAGAATTTGTTAAATCTTGGCCAGATGTCGAAATTTGTTACTTTTTCCCCAGACGCCAAAATTTGTCAACCCTTTACGAGACGTCAAAAATGTTAACTGTTTACAAAACATCAAAATCTGTCACCAGTTTACCTGACGTCAAAAATTGTAAAGTGTTTACACGACGTCGAAATTTGTCAACAGTTTAACTGACGTCAAAAATTGTTAACTGTTTACAAAATGTTGAAATTTGTCAACAGTTTACCTGGGTCCGTATTCACCAACCATTCTTAAGAATGTTCTTAGACTTATTATTCAAGATTTTCCAAATTTGAAAGTAACACAACTTCTGATTGGCTAAACCAAATGGTTTAGCCAATCAGGCAGTTTGTTACTTTCAAATTTGGAAAATTTTGGAGAACAAAACCAAGAATGTTCTTAAGAATGGTTGGTGAATACGGACCCTGACGTCAAAAAATGTTAACTGTTTACACGATGTCGAAATTTGTCAACGGTTTACCTGACGACAAAGATTGTTAACTGTTTACAAAACGTCGAAATTTGTCAACAGTTTACCTGACGTCAAAAATTGTTTACTGTTTTCAGACGTCAAAAACTGTTGTTTATAATATGCCAAAAATTGTTAACTGTTTAACTGACATCGAAATTTAAATTGTCAAATCTTAACCAGACGTCATCATTTTACCCTTATTCTACTAATCAAAGTTAAATAAAACTTTTTAAGTCGATGGTAAAAACCCAAATATTCCTGTTCCAAATTCATTTTTGTGGGAAAAAATATTTCCTTATCGGACACTGTAGATTCAAGATCAGACTGCACGTTCTGTGCAGTCTGATCTTGATCTTCACTGTCCGAAAAAGGTACTTGAGTCACGCTTAGCAGCCTAAGGGCTAAGACTCAACATGGACCATTTGATGATGGTAAATGAATTGTAGCCCGAACTATGAAATTTGTTCTTGAAATGAAGGAAAATGAAGAAATTATTGTTGGAAAAGGAGATTTCCGACATATCCTACTGTCACATTCTTTTAAACAAACATATTTGTGTTAAACAGCAAGTCGGGAAAAAAAAAACCCAAACAAAACAAACGAGAAACGCAAGACAGGTCTGGCACAGGCGCATAGCTGGAGGAGGCAATGCGGACAAACAGATATCTAAATGTCTAAGACAAATACAATTTCTAAAAAAATTATTGATTGAATTGCGTTTATTTATAAATCTATTTCACAGAGCATGGCACAATTATAGATACATAAAACCTATTTTGTCTAACAACCTAGTGAATTATCGGAGGGAGATTGTCCTTGGAAATGCAGAAAATATACAAAAAGTTGCGACTCAGGTCAGCCTGCGCGGACTGCGCAGGCTGACCTGGGCCGATACTTTTTGCAGATGCGTTAAACCTTCCGCTCACAGAGCATGGCTTAATTCGAATGTAGCTTGTTTTTCTCCATTCTTCAGTTGACGAAGACGAAGATGTAGTAAAACGGGACGAAATGACGTCACCAAAGTTACGTCGAAACCGAACGACGTTTACCCAAGACCAGTTAGATATTTTAGAGCGAGAGTTTGAAAGAAGCCATTACCCAGGTGTAAACACACGAGAGGATTTGGCCACGAAAACTAACCTGTCTGAGGCTAGAGTACAGGTATACATACTTTGTCTGTTTTGGGTTTCCTGTTTTGTTTTTTGGAATAGCTGATATCCCTGGCTTTTGACCTACTTCTGGGTATGCTATAGTCGAATGAATAAATAGTAAATTGTGACTGGTCAAAATTGAGAACATGTTTATTCTGCGGACCTCAGCAGGCAAATTGCTGGCGTGGTTACTGTTCATTATTTCTCTTCATATCTAATCAAAAAAGAATTTAAATTCTCAAACATGTATTTCCACAACCCTTTAAGCCATCTATCTTTTTTGAAAGAAAGTTGTTAGTTTTATTATTAAGCATAGATAGATAGATAGATAGATAGATAGATGGGAATCATTCTTTTCAGAATGATTCCCATCTATCTATTTAAGGGGTGTCTTGGCATGATATAACTGTAGTGCGGTCGAAAGCGGTATAAACCTCAATAAACAAGTTAAATTTGATTTTCAAAACATAGATAATATCAAAATGTAAATTCGAAAACCTTTTGCTTATGGTAAATTTTCTGCATGTTTAAGGATCATTCTATCTCATGGTTCAGCCGGTTCTCAGACAAATCGGATTTTATGCTACAATTATGTGATAGTTATGTGATGACTTTGCTCGGTATAATGCATCACATAGATACATCAAACCTCCTTTTGCCAGAGCATGGCATATATCTATGTTATGGAAGATTTGGTAAATGATCTTAAAATGTTTTCCTCAATAGTTACAGAAACGCATCTGTGTGGTGTAAAGAAGTCAACAACAAAACCGAGTTACCAACCTAAATCGCATTCTTAGACTTATTCTGACTTAAGAAAAATATTTCTTTTATAAGCTAAAGCACTTGATTTTAGCCAATCAAAAATCGCGTTACTTTGCAGTTTTGAAGGATTCTTGAGAATGAAACAATGAATGTGACCCAAAGCAGCAATATAAGCGGCCTTCACTCAGCCACAAATATTATCAGATCAGCACGTAAAGCTCGAGTGGTAAAGCGTACGACTCGTAAACGTCAAGTCTCGGGCTGCTTGAGGCTGTGGGTTCGACTCCCATGGCTGGTCATCTAAAATTACTAATAGTCTTTCGGATGTGACGTTAAACCGAGGTTCTGTGTAATGGTGCTATACACCGAAAACTTTAAATAACAAGGCATGATTTAGACTGTCTTTCGTCCTGTATCTTGTATCCCCCATAGCATAACTAACACCATTCTGGGAGGGTCACCTTTGTGGGCAGCTGCTGGCGACGAACAATTAACGAAAAGTCAATCAAACAAATGTCATGTCATACTTATCCACCAAACAGTTAAGGTACATGTAATTCAAGAAATAATCTTTATTGTTACAGGTTTGGTTTTCAAACAGAAGAGCAAAATGGCGTCGTCAACAAAGGCTTGATTTTCTGCAGTCGTCTCGATCCATGTTGTTCAGATTTCCAATACTAACGTCATCAACATCCGGGATATCGGAGTCACGTGACAGCCACCACAAACGTCAATCACCGTTGACGGTAACGCCCTCTACACCGGAAACACCCGTATCGGTACCGTCTTACCAAATAGGCAGTTCGACGTCGGCATTCGAGAAGGTGGAAACGTTGATTCGTTGACATTTTGCTTGTATACACGTTTTTAATGTGCAATATTGTTTTAAAAGTGCTTCAAACGTCCATCGTAAGAGCAACTTGAATTGCCAACTGCTTGCAATCCATTTCTTGCCATGAGGAAATCTCATTCTCAGCAATATTCATAACTTAGCCCTTTACCAGATAATCCCGAGTTTTAACGACCCTGACGGAGAAAATTTTTGATAACACTGTGGAAAAAGGAGAAAATGCTGGTAAACAACATTTTCTCCTTTTCCCACAAAGTTTTCTTCCATCTCAAAGACATATCCCATCATTTGAGCCAGACTGAATTTGTCGTCTGTACAAGGCAAACGAACCACGCTCTGGCATTTCTGTGATGCATCATGTCAAGCAAGACATCACATAATTAGGAATTCATAAAATTCGTTATGTCTAATAACCAACTGTATCATACGGTAAACTGGTCCTTTGACATACAGAAAATGAATCAATAGCGAAAAGTTTCGGCCCAGGTCAGCCTGCGCGGACTGCGCAGGCTGACCTGGGTCGATACTTTTCGCAGATGCATTAAGCCCCCTTTCCACAGAGGATGGCTCAAATGCTTTCTATTTAGACAAGTAAAAATGTTGTCCTTTGTTAAAGAGTCACTGTTCAACTATGGTGGCATATTTCTGCCGCGAGATACGAGATAGCTATCGTGATAATTTGAGAAAACTTTTACGATAATTCGAAGTTTCCTGGAAATTTTATCTAGATAGTGAAAAGTTTTCTGAAAAAACTATCACGATAAACTTTGCTATCTAGAAAATTTTAAGTTGATTATTTCTCATTCGTGCACGAAGCTGACATCGAGGTAAAATTATCGCGATAGTTCTACCCGTCTCTCGATATCTATAAATAGAAAAATCACCATTTGGATGAACTCGGAAGTTTTTGACTGTACAGGAGACAAAGATGATCCGAAACCGTATCTAATTATAGATACCGCGAGTGTCAGTTGTGGGCACGAGCGTAAAGAAAATCGTGATAAAAGTTAGAAATATCGCGATATTTTTATCGTGAAACTTTTCATTATCTAGATAATATTTCCAGGAAAGTTTGTTTTATCGCGATAGTTCAGTAAAATTATCATGATAGCTATCTCGTATCACGTGGCAGAAATATGCCACCATATTCAACCAACTGTTTTTTCTTAACTAAAAACCCTTCAACCCTTTACCAGACGACATAATTTAAATATGGGTCATACTCATGCAAAAGAGGGATAAACATAAATCTCTGTGATCCATTATGCCAAACAAGTCAGCACATAATTATGGATCCATAAAATCCATTTTGTGAAACAACCGACTGAATCATGAGACAAACTGGTCCTTGACATTCAGAACATTTACCAAAAGTAAAAAGTTTCGGCCCAGGTCAGCCTGCGCAGGCTGACCTGGGTTGATAGTTTTTGCAGATGCATTAAGACCCCTTTTTACAGAGCGCGGCCCATAAATATTGCAAACATTTTGCAGAGGACAAACAAGAGGTGTCCCAAATTGTGGGGTATGTCAGCTAAAGGGTAGAAAACAATGTGGTAAACATTGTGGAAAAAGGAGATTGTTCTAACCAGCATTTTCCCCTCTTTACCACAATGTTTTCAAAACCCCTCCCCGTCAGGGTCGTTAACCCTTTCCCAAAGAAGCCCTGGTTTTCACGTGTCTGCACTACAAGTCTTTTGAAAACACTGTGGGAAAAGGAGAAATTGCTCGAAACGAGCAATTTCTCCTTTTACCACAGTGTTTTCTACCCTTTTCGAGACCTTTCTGCCATTTTCATCAAATTTAAAATTGTCGTCTGCAAGCTCTTTCAATTTGGAGCAGTCCAAAATTTGTCGTTTGGGAAAGGGTTAAAACTCAGAAATGTTTGATAAAGAATTAAAATGAAGACTTGCTTTGTCGTGAAATTTAAAACTTCGCTGTCGAGAAATTAGGCTTAAACTATCCAATACATTAATCACCATATAGGCTACATTTGATTTGTCGTCTGCGAATGCTTTCAATTCGGTCCAGTCCAAAATTTTGTTGTTTGGTATAGGTTAAACATGCTACAGACATTTACCATGGAAACAGATAGATTTAATCTTTTTCTGCTGAACTTAGCAACTACTTTAACACTTTACTGAACGAGAAAATTTTAGATTTATCCAAATTGAAAGCAGTTGCAGACGTCAAAATGAATGTGACTCAAAAACTGAAGTTGTATTTGGGAAGGGTAGAAAACATTGTGAGAAAAGGAGAAAATGTTGGTTACCAGCATTTTCTCCTTTTTCCACAATGTTTATAAAAGCTTTCTTTCTCAGGATCGTTAAAAGTCGGGATTGTGTGGTAAAGAGTTAATTCCCTTACAGTTTTAGAAAACGTCAAGGGAGAGAAGAAAAATCGCTTGTTGCAAGGAAGTGCCCTTTTCCCCCAAATGTTTTTTTATACCCTCAAAAATCGACGTCTTCCCTTTGCATGAAATTTCAAGAGAACACAACAAATAAAGGTGGCCATAAATTGTATGTAACTGTACAAAAACAGTGTATATAAAATTAACTAATGGATATAATTGTATTGTTTATGTAAATAGTTTCGTCACAATCATAAGATCTGAGAGCCATTCTCTGTTTAAAGGGGGATTTAATGCATATGCAAACAGTATTGACCCGGGTCGCACTCCGCACATTCTGACCTTTGTCGAAACTTTTTGCTATTGGTCAATTTTCTGCATGTTCATGGACCAGTCTATCGCAAGATCCAGCTGCTTGTTAGACAAAATAGGATTTTATGGATCCATAATTATGTGATGACTTGCTTGGTACAATACATCACTGAGATGCAACAAACTCTTTTTGCCAGAGCGCCACTCAAATATGAGCCACGCAAAAGGGGGCTTAATGCATCTCCGTAATGCATTATACCATGCAAGACATCACCTAATCACGGATCCATAAAATCCGTTTTGCCAAACAACTGACTGTATCATGAGGTAAGCTTGTCTCAGGACATACAGAAGATTGACCACTAGCGAAAAGTTTCGGCCCAGGTCAGCCTGCGCGGACTGCGCAGGCTGACCTGGGTCGATACTTTTCGCAGATGCATTAAGCCAACTTTTCATAGAGCATGGCTTGTATAAAAAGTCCCCAGGACAGTTTTGAGACGTGTAAAAATTTATCGGTATAAATGTGAAAGATGTGTAAAAATCCTTAGTGTAAATTTGAAAGGCATGTATAAATATGTCAAACAACTGACTGTATCATGAGGTAAGCTGGTCCTAAGGACATACAAAAAATTGACCAATAGCGAAAAGTTTCGGCCCAGGTCGACCTGGGTCGATACTTTTCGCAGATGCATCAAACAGCCTTTTCGCCGAGCGCAGCTGATATATGTATGCACAAATGCGTCCGCTACCTTTGTATTTACGTACTATAATCTTAAGCCTCATCCTACTATATAAATAAAATGACACTTTCGAGTCGGCACTAAAAAACCAAATACTGCTATTTCGAAGTTATTTTTTTGGAGGAAAATATCTCCTTCTCTCCTTATCGGACAGTGTAGATCAAAGATCAGACTGCACGTTCTGTGCAGTCTGATCTTGATCTACGCTGTCCGCAAAAGGTCAGTGAGTCACGCTTAGCAGCTAAAGGGTTAGTGCACGTGTAGTATCGATTTAAAATCTGTGTTAGAAGAAATGCAGCATGCTTTGGCACAAAGGGGTTTAATGCATCTCTGTGATGCAGTATACCAAGTATGTCATCACATAATTATGGATTATAGACATAATCTGACTACCAACCAACTGAATCATGAGGTTGATTGGTCCTTTTTAAATGCAGAATGACCAATAGCAAAAAGTTTCGACCTAGGTTAGCATGCGCGGACTGCGCAGGCTGACCTGAGTCGATAGTTTTTTTTTTTTTTTTTGCATTAAACCCCCTATTCACAGAGCGTGACTCATATATAGAATATAAAACACGTTGGCAGTCTATATAAAACTTCATTAAACCTTAAACAAATGTTTCATTCTATTTATTCAGCAGGTTAAGAGTCAACAAATGACGACACTCAGTTCTTCTATGACGTCATAAAACCCTATCTCAAACATGTGTAAGATAAGAAAATTCGTAATGGCTATATTACACTATATGAGCCAAGCTCTGGCAAAAGGGGGCTTAATGCATCTCCGTAGTGCTTGATACCAATCAAGCCATCACATAATTATGGATCCATAATAGCCACTTTTTTTTTTTTAAAGAACCGACTGAATAATGAGATAGACTGGTCCTTTGGCATAGAGAAAAATTGACCGATAACGAAAAGCTTCGGCCCAGGTCAACCTGCGCGGACTGCGCAGGCTGACCTGGATCGAAACTTTTCGCAGATGCATTAATACCCCTTTTCACAGGGCATGGCTCATACATGGGAGATTAGGTGATGAAATGAACTTATATACACTAAAGGTTTAGACGCATTTAGCAACAAATCTCTAGTCTTCCAATAATGTAATGTTTTAGAGTACTTTGTTATATCGTAAAATTGTTTATGTAAATAGATCTATGTAAGAATTTTGTATTGTTAATTAAAGCGAGAAAACACTGTGACAGATGGTGCTATTGTTTTTTATGTGCTTTTATATATGACTGCATTCCTTCCTACAGGCCGGGCCCATGTTACGCAGTCGGTAGCGTACAGGACTTCAGAACAGTGAGTCACCGGTTCGAATCCCAAGCTCGGCGAATTTCTTTCCGAGCAGTGATAATAGTCATTGCGATAGGATTCATTCTCCTCTCATCGTTCATCAATTTTTCCAAGATGGTTACATGGGAAAGCAGCCAGTAACTTTGGAAGAATATTGTGTGAAGTTCCGGTGAAGGAAACTACTGGAAAGCATAGGTAGATGCACTGGCCGCCGCGATGTAAATGAAATTATGTTGAAATCGACGTTAACCCTTTACCACACAATGATGAATTTTACCGACCCTTAGGAAGAAGGCTTTTGAAAACATTGTGGGAAAAGGAGAAAATGCTGGTAACCAGCATTTTCTCCTTTTTTCCACAATGTTTTCTATCCTATCAAAGAAATACCACGTCATTTGAGCCACATTAAAATCGCCCCCTGCCGATGCTTTCAATTTGGATGGGTCTAAAATTTTGTCGAGTGGCAATGGGTTAAAAATAATGCAATTAATCAATCAGTCCTTCACAAAGCCGGCTTTAGAAGTTGCTTGTCAAAGGCAAACGAAAACAAACAAACGACAGAACAAACAAACAAACGAAAAAACAAGCTAACAAACAAGAAAACAACCGAAGAACAAACAACAACAATCTTTTTTTAAGTTTTATTCAGAAATCAAATTCAAAATTTAATTTCAGGTCATTTGTACATACATGTAGATTTTATATAATTATTGGTATAATAACACTTAAAAGAGAAAACGAACGTCAAAAATAGTTTCATTCATATGCAAAAGATATCGACTCAGGTCAGCCTGCGCACTCCGCGCAGGAAGACCTGGGTGGAAACCTTTTGCTGTTGGTAAGCTTTCTGCATGTCAAAAGCCTAGTCAGTCGGTTGTTAGACAAAATGGATTTTATCCTGTCACCTCCTATAAATTCCGTTGTATAACAGGGGGTCATATAAACTTGGTGATATACGGTCACTTGACCACGTGACTAGGTTTATTATGTCAGTTGGTCACGTGATCAAGGTTTATTAGGCTAGTTGGTCATGTGACCAGCCGGAACTTCTTTTTTAGGTGCCGGTACACGAAATCAATATTTCAAAGTAAAATTATCGCTTAAAATTCGATGCACATGTTGATTTTTCTTATTATTTGAAATAAATTAGAATTCTTCTCCACAACATTCTTCCGAGGGTTTACGTCACGTTGATGACGTAGTCAATATTATTCATGACGTCATTATTACAGCTGCATACCAAAAGCGCTTTGCACAGTTCGCCATACAAGTGTGTGTTTTTTTTTCATAGTGCGAAAGATGTCAAAACGTGCCTTAATTTCGAGCGAAATATTCTATCTAGTCGGATTTATGTTTGTAAATGTGAAACAGGATAAACAGAATAGTGTCATGGATTGGAAAATTTGAAGAATAGATAGATCTAGTAGTGTCTTTGATTCCTGGAAATTTTGTCAGGCTCGGCTCGGGAATTTTATCAGTACCATAAGATATTGAATGAAAGGTATGTAGTCTTAGTATCATATCTGTTTTTTGTTTTGTTTTGTTCATTTACAGTGCGTGACAGGATAAATAGAATAGATGGTTGGTGTCTTGGATGGTTTAAGTTTATCGGGCTCGGCTCCGGAATGTATCCGGTTCGCCTTCGGCTCACCAGATAAATTCCTCCGCCTTGCCCGATAAACTTAACCCATCCAAGACACCAACCATCTGTTCTCTGTTTATGGTTCTGTAATTATCTGAGGACCTGCTTGGTATAATGTATCACGGAGATGAATTTACTCTTTACCAAACAATAAAATTTTAGACTAGTTCAAATTGAAAGCATTTGCGAACTACAAAATAAATCAGCCGTCCACTGGCAAAAGGGGGCTTAACTCTTTACCAAACGACAAAATTTAGACTTGTTGAAAATCAAAGCATTTGCAGACGACAAAATAAATGTGACTCAAAAATTGAAATTTGTTTTCGATAGGGTAGAAAACCTTGTGGGAAATGGAGAAAATGTCTTCATTTCACACAAATGTTTTCAAAAGGCTTTTTTCTGCAGGGTCGTTAAAACCCGGGATTGTGTGGCAAAGGGTTAATGCATCTCCGTGATCCAGGATACCAAGCAAGTCATCACATAATTATGGATCCATAAAATCTATCTTGTGTAACAACCTCCATCTTTACAAGCCAAGGATACTAACTCCACTTTGTTCGTTACGTACCCTTGGCCGCTCGCCTCTTTAAAAATCGAAACTCCCGCTGCGCCACCTATCGAATATCACGAGTTGCCTAAGCTTTGCTGATGTTATTTCTGACCAATCAAAATGCTCGTAATAAAATTTGTTAGGCTATGCATCAAATATGGCTGCGCTTTCGGATTCATCACAATTTTCTGAAGTTAATCAGACATACGATGATTCGCAATCATTTGGCTGTGGAACCCGTCCTAATATTTCACATAATTGATCATGAACTATAAAAACTCATTAAATATCGATCGTCTACTCTCTTTTGGCAAATTTTCGTCACAAACACGACAACTTTCGTTTTTGACGGGCGCCGCCATTATTGTTTTCTGTTTCGCGGAAGATTTCTTGTTACGGATGGTTTGATTGGACGCGATGGGTTTTGATCGCATCCAATGAAAAGGCGCAGCGGGAGTTTCGATTTTTAAAGAGGCGAGCGGCCAAGGGTACTACCTTAGTATCCTTGGCTTGCGAAGGTGAACAACCGCCTAATTCATGAGGTTCACTGGTCCTATGACATACAGAAAATTGACCGATAGCGAAAAGTTTCGGCCCTGGTCAGCCTGCGCGGACTGCGCAGGCTGACCTGGTCGATACTTTTCGCAGATGCATTAAGCCCCCTTTTCACAGAGCGCGGCTCAAATGTAACTGAAAGATTGAAGTTTGCTTTGGGAAGGATAGAAAACATTGTGGGAAAAGGAGAAAATGCTGTTTACCAGCATTTTCTCCTTTTCCCACGATATTTTCAAAAGGCTTCTCTCTCAGGGTCGTTAAAAGCCGGGATTGTGTGGTAAAGGGTTAAACACCATTTTGCAAGCGCATGGCTCAAACAACACTGTTCATTTGCTAACTATCTTTACTCCTTTGAATGCCTGGGTAAACTTGGGTTGGTTTACGGACAGTGTAGATCAAGATCAATCTTCACAAAATGTGCAGTTGGATCTTGGATACAGATCGCCACTGTTCGACATGGTTTGAGATATTCCACTAAACAAGCTTAAAAATGCAATGTGTGCTTTCCTTTTAACATATTTGAAGTCCGTTTAAATGCTTATACACTAAAACAATTCAATTTTACATGCATCAAGAATTACAGATATGAGCCATGCTCTGTGAAAATGGGGCTTAATGCATCTGCAAAAAAGTATCGACCAAGGTCAGCCTGGCAGTCCGAGAAGGCTGATCTTGACCGAAAGTTTTGATTTTGACCAATTTTCTGCATGTCGAAAGATAAGTGTACTTCACGATTCAGTCGGTTGTTCGAGAAAATGGATTTTATTGATCCACACTTGTATGATGACTTGCTTAGTATCATGGAGATGCATGAAGTCCCCTTTTGTCAGAGCATGGCTCACGTGTAGGATCTGGCATAAGCTGG
Organism: Tridacna gigas; assembly: GCA_945859785.2. Lineage (NCBI taxonomy): Eukaryota > Metazoa > Mollusca > Bivalvia > Cardiida > Cardiidae > Tridacna > Tridacna gigas. Next base: position 5,003,407 of record OX244028.2, on the reverse strand, counting down.
CATTTGAATTAGAATCTTATTATACGAGTCTAGAAAATTGTTATTTAAGCGAGCCTCTGGCAAGCCTGGTGAAATTTCTATAAACGAGTTTAATAAGATTTTATTTCAAAGGCCAACGGCAATCAGATTCTTCATCACATAACCGACATCTCGCGTATTATAGCTCAGATCCATCCATCCATCCACCATCCATCCATCCACCCATCCATCCATCCATCCATCCGCCTATATCAAGACAGTTAAATAATGAGCTAGATCACGAAACACAAAAATATACTTCAGAAAAATTCTTAGGTGACAGTAAAAAAATTATTTTATCTCTTTACCACACGACAAAAATGTAGACTTGTCCAAATTAAAAGCATTTGCACGCGACAATTTAAATGTAGCTCAACTGATGGAATTTCTCTTTGATAGGGTAGAAAACATCGTGGGAAAAGGAAAAATGCTGGTTACCAGCATTTTCTCCTTTTCCCACAATTTTTTCAAAAGACTTCTTCCTCAGGGTCGTTAAAAGTCTGGATCGTGTGGTAAAGGGTTAAACCCTTGGCTGTTAACTGCGACTTGGGGCGTTTTGGCGAACAGTATAGATCAAGATCAGACTACTCTTTACCACACGACAAAAATGTAGACGTGTCCAAATTGAAAGCGTTTGCAGACGACAATTTAAATGTAGCTCAAATTATGGAATTTCTCTTTGATAGGGTAGAAAACATTGTGTGAAAAGGAGAAAATGCTGGTTACCAGCATTTTCTCCTTTTCCCACAATGTAGAAAACATTGTGTGAAAAGGGGAAAATGCTGGTTACCAGCATTTTCTCCTTTTCCCACAATGTTTTCAAAAGACTTCTTCCTCAGGGTCGTTAAAAGTCTGGATCGTGCGGTAAAGGGTTAAACCCTAGGCTGTTAACTGCGACTTGGGGCGTTTTGGCGAACTGTATAGACCAAGATCAGACTTCAAAAAACGTGCAGTCTGGGCCCGTATTCACCAACCATTCTTATGAATATTCTAAGTCTTATTATCCAAAATTTTCTAAATTTGAAAGTAACACAACTCCTGACTGAGCTGTGGGACCTTCTGGAAATTCTGGAGAACAAGACAAAGAACGTTCCTAAGAATGGTTGGTGAATACGGGCCCTGATCTACGATCTACAGTGTCCGATACTATATTCTGTTCCGGTAAAATCAACTTTAAAATCGCTATATTAGTGTTTTTATCGTGTGGAAATCTTAGTTTCAATTATTCGCATGTAGCTGCTTAAAGATTAAGTGTACTGTCAAAGCTTATGTATATTGACAAGAGAGCTGTGGAAGTTTACACTCACTCACCTGGATTACACAAATTTGCAAGTTTGGATTTCGAATGTCAATTTGCAATAAAATGTATATTTTGTGTATAAAATGCAATTCTGTTCAATCGGAACAATCTCGCACATATTCATATAAGCCATGCTCTGTGAAAAGGGGGCTTAATGCATCTGCGAAAAGTATCGACCCATGTCAGCCCGCGCAGTCCGCGCAGGCTGACATGGGCCGAAACTTTTCGCTATCTTTAAATTTTCTGCATGTCAAAGGATAATTTTAGCTCATGATTCAGTCAGTTGTTTGACGAAATAGATTTTTTGGGTCCATAATTAGGTGGTATCTTGTTCGGTATGATGCATTAAGCTCCATTTTGCCAAAGCACGGCCCATATACATGTATTTGCTTTCTTTCACTCTTCAGTAAAATCTGTATAGATCTAATTCGAGACAAAAAATAGTGCTCCGAATTACGGTACTTATAACATACATGCTTATGAAAAAAATAGTCCAAACTTCCATGATATATAAGACCCATTTGAAAAACAAAAATAATTACGCCTTCAATTGAATTTAAATGATAAATGAAAATGAGCTGTGCTCTGGCAAAAGGGGGCTTAATGCATCTCCGTATTGCATTATAATAAGCAAGAAATAGCCTTATTATGGATCCATAAAATCCATTTTGACAAAACAACCGACTCAATCATGAGGTAGAATTATCCTTTGACATGCAGAAAACTCAAAGAGAGCGAAAAGTTTCGGCCCATGTCAGCCTGCGTGGACTGCGCAGGCTGACATGGGTCGATACTTTTCGCAAATGCATTAAGCCCCCTTTTCACAGAGCATTGCTCAAATAAATAAAAACCGTAGAATGTGATAGTGTGTGTTTATATTGCCACAGTGATATTACGCCATTTTTTGTCAAGATAATTTCAAATTAATAAAACTATAACATATTAAAAGTTATTGTAATAATACAACAAAAATTCAAGGGTCGTATTCACCAATCATCCTAAACAGCCTTCTTCGTTTTATTCCAAATTAAGACAGGAGCACAGTTTCTGGTAGGCTGACCTGTGAGGTTTAGCCACTTATAGTATGCATTCCTTTGCATTCCAGAAAGTACTTGTGAATTAAAATCCAGCGCAATTCTCCATGTCGAACTCATAGCTCCAGATAGAGGGAGTGATTCTGATTTCAGAATTAAAAGTATTAATCATTCTCCACTAAACCCCATGTTGTGGGTACTCATTAGAATCGTCTCATCGAGAAAATTCTAATGAGTACCCACAACATAGGGTTTGGATGAGAAATAATGGATTTAGAATACTATCACTCCCTCTTATCTGGAGCTCTGTAATGAACTATTAATGAATACTCTTCCGAACATGAAAGTTCGCAACAAATGCATAGCCCAAATAAAAACCGCTCCGGTTGGGATTCGAACCCATGCGGCAAAGATCCTCGTTTATCGAGGTTTAAAAGATCAATACACAACCCCTGAGCTGAAGAGAATTTTATCTTTCAACTATCCGGATATCCATGCAATAACACCCATGCGATATTTCTTTTTGATATACCACGGATATTTATAGATTTTTGACATACTACGGATATTTATAGAACAGTAATTTCCAGTGACCCCGCCCACTATCACCATTTATGAATGAAATGCATTCCAAAAATAGTAACGATTACTACAGAAAGCCCGCGAAAAAAGAACGATGTCATAGCACGCGTGCTACTTTCCGATGATCTGCCTACGTAATTCCTGCCCGTGACGTCATTTGAATGCTCGTTTACCGCGTCTTCTCAAATAGAATAATCCCAAGCGATATCAATCGCAATTTTCGGATGTTTAATTACTACGATAAAGTACTTTATTATATACCTGTAAGTTTTCCGGGTTAAATACATGCGTCGCACGCGGCTAAAATCACACACGACGGAAAAAAAATCCGTATTCCACTCAGTGGAATGCGATTCCAAATATGGTACGATGACGTCATTCTCGATTTGATTTTACGCAACGTAGTAAAATCAAGCATGATCTCAAGACGTGTTCAATCTATTTTTAGTAACGCCAAATCTTATTTTTCTGTGTGTGAAGATCTGCCCCAAAATAAATTTAAAGCATTATTCCAAGTCTAAAACAAAACATACGAATAATATTAATCTGCTATTTGCCCTTTATTGAAAAAAGTACAATTGCAACGCAATATTAAACGAGATTATCGTGACATCAACTGTCGGCTGCTAGATCGAATATTATTGTTTTATATGTTAACACAATAGGCGTGGTGGAAATAATACTAAATAAAATTCATCCGCCATTCATGAAAAAAAGATGTTAACGCCTACTAAACCAATTTTTCTTATAACTATGCTTCGTTTTCGAATAAAATTGTCACTAAATGCATATATTTTGGTTTTTGGTAGTTTAGGTATATAATAAATGGAATATTATGCTGTAGTGTGTTTCCTGGGGCTTGTATTTACTTCTCGTTGCGTGGGAAAATTTTGATATCGCGCTCGACCTTCGGTCTCGCTGCGTGGGAAAATTTTGATATCGCGCTCGACCTTCGGTCTCGCACGATATCAAATTTTCCCACGCAGCTCGAAGTAAATACAAGCCCCAGGAAACACACTACAACATAATATTCCGTATATGTATGTGGGTAATGCAATTTTAAAATGGGAGTTCCGACATAAATAAACTTTTAATACTTTTAAAATGTATTTGTCAGCAACATTTTTCAAATCTTTTCACAATGAGTACAAATCATAGGTTAAAAGATAAATAGAATACGTACATAGTGTTGTCGTAGATCAAAAATATCTAACTCAGTTGTGAGAATTGATAATTGTCTCGCCAAGGCTCGACAATTATCAATTCTCCCAACCTCGTTAGATATTTTTGATCTACGACAACACTATGTACGTATTCTCTATCTCCCTAACGCAGTTGTCAGGTATCGATTTTTTAATACCCGAAGAAGCTATGCTGTAAGGAAGGAGTGATCTCCCGTAACAATACGGACAACAATCTATGAAGTCATTATGCACTAAACCTAAGCAATAGAAAAAAAAAATATATCGGTTACAGAGCTCCAGATAAGAGGGAGTGATAGCATTCTAAATCCATTATTTCTCTTCCAAACCCTATGTTGTGGATACTCATTAGAATCGTCTCGATGAGACGATTCTAATGAGTACCCATAACATAGGGTTTAGTGGAGAGTTATTTATATTTTCAATTTTGAAATCAAAATCACTTCCTCTATCTGGAGCTCTGGGTTACAAGTCATATACGATACAGACTAAGGGTGAAATCTTCTATGAAATAAAATCATAATTAAATGTCCTAAATAGATCATAAAAAGATAATAATATAAACTATGGAATCAATTTTAATACATTTCAAGTACACAAGTCCGTTTTGTTTCACGTGCGACTTAAATACTAAGTTACCCCGTCAACATACATAAAACACTTTTTTACAGCAGTACATAAATTTTGAAAAACAGGGTGGAAAATGGAGAAATTGCCAGATACACTGTGATGAACAATAACTCTTTTTTTCTCACCACATTTTCAAGAACAATAATAACGATGATGATGATGATTGCAGCAATAATAATAATAATAATAATAGTAATAATTATGATAATAATAATAAAAGCAAAGATCTGATAGATGAAGAAAAAACTATATAAATGGAAAAACAAAAAGAACCAATAGATTTGAGCCATGCTCTGTGAAAACGGGGCTTAATGCTTCTCCGTAATGCATGATACCGAGAAATCATCGCTTAGTAATGGATTCATAATAGCTACTTTTCTTTAACCCTTTCCCAAACAAGCCCTGGTTTTCATGTGTCTGCAGTACAAGTCTTTTGAAAACACAGTGTTTTCTACCCTTTTTGAGACCTTTCTGTCATTTTCATCAAATTTAAAATTGTCGTCTGCAAACTCTTTCAGTTTGGACCAGTCTAAAATTTGTCGTTTGGGAAAGGGTTAAACAACCTATTGAATCATGGCGGATAGAATGGTCCTTTGACACGTAGAAAATTGACCTATAGCGAAAAGTTTCGGCCCAGGTCAGCCTGCGCGGACTGCGCAGGCTGACCTGGGCAGATACTTTTCGCAGATTCATTGAGCCCCCTTTTCATAGAGCATGGCTCATTTTTATTTCATTAATCGACAAAAGTAACCTGTATTTATCCTTACTTTATCTAAGATAAATATTACTCACCGGTAAAAAATGATAGCTCACAAATTTATTCTCTTTTTTTGGCCTGCTTAGCTCGAGCAAGACTGCACAAAATGGATAGTCTGATCTTGATCTACACAGTTCAATACGATCCTTCGAGAATATTGTAGCAAACCTAGAAATTATTCGTAATGAACAATATCTATTTACTGCAATGATATGACACAAAAAAGTGCCAAGTTGTAGATAGGTCGAAATGTAAGCACCGAAAATTGCTTTTTTTTTTTTACATTTATTCGTCAAAAGTAAAGAAAAATATTGAAGAAAATGGAGAGTTTGCTCATTTTTCTTCTGCTGAAATTCCTATGGTTTAATTTTCTATGCAAACGTATTGTAGATTATACTAATTGCTTTCGTGTAATCAAAACATGGTAAGGATACACACGGAAATTCAAATTCATGAAGAAATTTTGGTTAGGATATTGATTTTATGAAGAAATAATCGTAAGGAAAATGATCTTATGAAGAAATATTGGTAAAGAAATTGAATTCATGAAGAAATAGTGGTGAGGAATTTGAGTTTATGAAGAAATGGTGGTGAGGAATTTGCATTTATGAAGAAACAGTGGTAAAGAAATTAAGCTTAGCAAGTAATATTCCTGCGGAAAATCAAATTTATGAAAAAAAAAAAAAAAAATCATAACGAAGAAGCTGTAATTTATGAAGAAATATTCACGAAGAAAATATAACTTATGAAGAAAAATACGTAAAAATATTTTTTTTGAGCAGACGGGTATCCGATCTAAAAACCCCTATAGCGCTAAGCACAACTTAACTTTTTGTTTATTAAACAGTGTAGATCAAGATGAAATCGTCTCGTGTGGCGTGACAATGATGATCAAGATCAGACTGTACAGAACGTGCAGTCTGATCTTAAATCTATATTGACAGCTGTATTGTGAAATATTCTGTCAAATAATCCCTCTCGAAATTGCAACATTTTGATCTTTTTTTTTAAAATATAAATAAATTGATTTTACCACACTTTTTTAGACTTGCAAACGACAAGTTGAAATTAAACAAATTTTGGTATCTGTTCTGCAATAGGGTAGACAACATTGTGGGAAAGGGAGAAAATACTTTGTTACAAGTATTGTCCCCCGTTTCTGACAATGTTTTCCAAATCCCTTTTCTTCAGGGTCGTTTAAGGGTAACGCTATAGGGGTTATACATTGTATATGAGTCATGCTCAGTGAAAGAGGGACTTAATGACAATACAAAAAGTATCAACCCATATCAGCCTGCGCAGTCCTAGCAGGATGACATGGGTCGAAACTTTTTGCAATTTGTTGAGTTCATGCATATCCAAGGACCAAGGACCGTTTTACATCATGGTTTAGTCGGTTGAACGACAAAATGGATTTTACAGAATAATGCATCTCAGAGATGCATTAAACCCCCTTTTGCCAGAGCATGGCTTATACATAAATATATTTATATCACAGTAAATTTGGATGGGATTGTAGGTAAGGAAGGGAAGGGGTACAGTTCACCAGTCTAGGCTTTCCTTCCGGAAAGTCAGTTTAGGACTGTTCTCCGAGTAAAACTGGGAATACCATCGCCGATGTCGAGCGATCAATGTATCTTCCTTTGATTTTACGAAATAAGGTTTAGCTTCGTACTTCTTATTGTTCCATATCATAACATCACGTTCAACCTGGAAAGATAAAAATCAAAGTATTGCTGGTACTGGGAGCTAGACTTGTTTGTTATAAACCTGCACATTTTCTGGCTCAAAAACAGCACCTGGGGTTAAATCAGACACACACAGACACAGACACAGACACACACAAGGAAAAAAAAAAAAAAAAAAAAAAAAAAAAATAGCCATGCTCTGGCAAAAGGAGACTTAATGCATCTCCGTAATGTATAATGCCAAGCAAGTCATCACATAATTATGGATCAATAATAGATCTAGCCATGTTTTAAACAATTGACTGAATCATGAGGAAGACTGGTCCTTGAACATACAGAAAATTTACCAAAAGCTAAAAGTTTCGGCCCAGGTCAGCCTGCGCGGACTGCGCAGGCTGACCTGGGCCGATACTTTTCATAGATGCATTAAGCCCCTTTTGCCAGCTCATGGCTCAAATCTATATCTGACAATATGAAATACGGCCCCAAGTATGGTTTGATGACGTAAGTTGCGTGCGGACAACTTTCATCTTGGTTCCTGATTGGTCAAATCATTACGTCATAATATTCATCCGCCATTTATAAGTAAAAAGTTACCATTCACTAAACCAGTATAATTCGTGGAAATTTCTTAGCGTTTACAAATAAAATGATATTGATTGCAACATTTTGTTGTTAGAAGTTGTAGGTATGTCGTGACAGGAATATTTTACGTAACGCTGTAAATTTTCTAGGGCTTTTATTTACTTCTCACTGCAAAGAAAATTTTAACTCCTTGCGAGACCGAAACGATAACCAAGCTACCAGGTTCGGCAATACAACAGCCGGACCAACATAGCTCAAACGCGCAAAATTCGAGTAGCCTGGTGGTCTGTATTCAGTAACTATTCTTAATCCCGTTCTCAGTTTAATTTTAGAATTAAAAAGTAAATCAATTTCTAGCCATTTGGTTAAGCCAATCAGAAGGCGCTTTATTTTCAAATTTGGAAAGTTCTTGAGAATAAGACAAATAGTGTTCTGTGTTCTTAAATACGGTTTGTGATAACAGACCCTGGTCACTCAAAGATATTCTCTGATCTGTGTCTACACACAAGGCACACAACATCCATAATCGTATAATAACACGGGTCCTGCGTGACTCAGTGGTGAAGGTATAGAGTTCGATACCTTGTGGTCCCGGATTCAATCCACACTTGAGGCGGAGTGTTTCTTGTTGGAATCTGCTTGGTCAGGACACTAAAGAGCCCTCGCCTACTGGTGAAACCAAAGATATGTGATCTGTTGCAGTGATATGATCGAAAAAATCTTGAAAGTGGTTTCAGTCGGCCGGCCAGCCAGCCAGCAAGCCAGTCGGTCAGTCAGTCAGTCAGTCAGTCAATCGTTTACAAGAAGCGACTTGATAAAGGGTAAAGGGAAGTAAAAATAACTAATACTAAACATATTTTCACTTCAAGAGTTGAGGGTTACCTCCCTTATATCAAGATATCACCTTTAGGCTGTGAGGCAAATTTTTGTATTGAGCATTTAGCTTGTTGCCAGGTACAAAATCTCCTTAACCCTTTACCACACAATACCGACTGTTAATGGCCCTGAGAGAAAAAGCTTTCTAAAACATTGTATCAAAAGGAAAAACTACTTGTAACTAGCCTTTTATCCTTTTCCTACAATGCTTTCTACCATTCCCCAAACAAATTTCAATTTTTTCAGGTCGCTATCATTTTGTCGTCTGCAAATGCTTTCAATTTGGGCAAGTCTAAAAATTTGTCGTTTGGTAAAAATGAGATATAGAAAATGTTCCATCAGACGACAGGTTTGGTACGAAAAAAATATTGCGAATAAATCTGTAATAGATGAATACACAGGCATTTTCTCTATTTAACCCTTTCCCAAACAAGCCCTGGTTTTCACGTGTCTGCAGTACAACACTGTGGGAAAAGGAGAAATTGCTCGTAACGAGCAATTTCTCCTTTTCCAACAGCGTTTTCTACCCTATTTGAGAACTTTCTGCCATTTTCATCAAATTTAAAATTGTCGTCTGCAAACTCTTTCAATTTGGACCAGTCCAAAATTTGTCGTTTGGGAAAGGGATAACATACATTTGTGCCATGCTCAGGCAAAAGGGGGCTTAATGCATCTCCGTAACACATTATATCAAGCAAGACATCGCCTAATTATGGATCCATAATAGTCACTTTCTTTGTAATAACCGACTTAATCACGAGGTAGACTGGTCCTTAGACATACAGAAACTTGACCAATAGCAAAAAGATTCGACCCAGGTCAGCCTGCTCGGACTGCGCAGGCTGACCTGGGTCGATACGTTTCGCAAATGCATTAAGCCCCCTTTTGACAGAGCATGGCTTACTTTTTATGATTATTATTTTTCAAAATCGTTCTTCATTAAAGTCGTTATTTTATAAAAAGAGAATTGAATGAAATGTGATTAAGTTAATCCGGTAATATTTTGACGGGTTAAAAAACATTGTGGAAATAGGA
>OX244028.2:4756200-4991200 GCA_945859785.2 Tridacna gigas | reverse complement strand
TTTAATCATTGGCTCGTTGACTTCTGCAGTAAGTCTACAGCAAACCACTTTGAAATCATAATACGGACTAAAGCAAATTATGACATGGATTAACTCTTTACCACACAATCCCGACTTTTAACGACCCTGAAGAAAAGCCTTTTGAAAACATTGTGGGAAAAGGAGAAAATGCTGGTAACCGGCATTTTCTCCTTTTTCCACAATGTTTTCTACCCTATCAAAGAAAAATGGCACCATTTGAGCCACACTGAAATTGTCGTCTGCAAATGCTTTCAATTTGGACAAGGCTAAAATTTTGTCGTCTGGTAAAGGGTTAAAGTCCTAGAATTATATTGATACAATGGTAAAATGTATTGAAAAATGGAAATTCTCGTCATGAGCAATGCTCTTGCAAAATGCGTGTTGGTACATCTTCGTGATCCATGACACCAGTCATCAAATGGCGTACAACATACGAAAAGGGGCCTTCGGACATAGTGCGTAAAAGTGTGTCGTCCCAGATCAGCCTGTGCAGTCTGTGACTAATCCGAGACGACACCTCCCGTTTTTGTGCGATTTACAGTTTCACGAAAGTCTACTGTATGAAAAAATCTTATGTAGTCGGCCTGCGTAGACTGCGTCCGCGCAGGCTAATCCGGGTCGGCACTTTACACAAATGTCCAAAGGTCTCATTTCGCATGTTGCGGGCCATATAATTACAACGGACTGAATCATAATTTAGACTGGTCCTTTGACATGCAGAAAATTGACCAACAGCAAAAGTTTTCATCTCAGATCAGCCTGACCTGGTTCGATAGCTTTTGCAGATGCATTAAGCCCCCTTTCCATAGAACATGGATCATAAGTATTTCGGTGATTACTTATTACGGTTTGAAAGAAGAAAATATGACACACATCTTTAAAACTATCCCTGCAATATAGAAATTATCGAGATAAATTAAAGATTAGAAGGATTGATACGTATCAAGTCATCGTGGAAAAAGGAGAAATAGCTCTTAATGAGTCATTTCTCCTTTCGTGGCAATGTTTTCAGTTGTAGTCCGCTCCAGTGCGAGAAAAATCACCCTATAGAGGTACATGTATTGACTTAATTAAATTAGGAAAGAACTAATTACAAAGTCGGATTTATCCTTATTAGATAATAATCCGGCTTAGGGACTTATAAAGGAGTCATGCTCTGTGAAAAGGTGGCTTAATGCCTCTGCGGAAAATATCGACCCAGGTTAGCCTTTGCAGTTCGCGCAGGCTGACCTTAGTCGAATTATTTTGCTATTTGTAAATTTTCTGAATGTCCAAGGATTATTCCATCTCCAGATTCAGTCCATTGTTATACTAAATGGATTTTATGGACCCATAATGGTGTAATGACTTGCTTGATATAATTTATCATAGAGATGCATTAACCGTATTTGCCAGCGCCTGGCACAAACAACCGTGGGCGCGGTTTTGCACAGAATACTTCATAACCCTTTACCACACAGTGACGCCTTTTGACGCCCCTGGGAAAGAAGCCTTTTGAAAACATTGTGGGAAAAGGAGAAAATGCTGGTAACCAGCATTTTCTCCTTTTCCAACAATGTTTTCTACCCTATCAAAGAAAAATTGCACCATTTGAGCCACATTGAAATTGTCGTCTGCAAATGCTTTCAGTTTGGACAAGGCTAAAATTTTGTCGTCTGGTAAAGGGTTAAATAATACACCGGCATTCTTTCCAAATAAGAATAGAATGGACAATTTGATTGGTTGAGTTACATAGCAGTTCTTTGTTGCAATACAAAGTAACAAACTTACGAACAAGCAACAATAACGTCATAAAAAATGGATATGAATAGAAGTCATTTCTAATTAAGCAATAAGGGAAGTAAGGGAAGTAAGTTGACTTCGGTTTAACATGGACAGAAATAACTTGACTTCGGTTTAACATAGACAGAAAGTAACTTGACTTCGGTTTAAGATAGACAGAAAGTAACTTGACTTCGGTTTAATATAGACAGAAAGTAACTCGACTTCGGTTTAACATAGACAGAAAGTAACTTGACTTTGGTTTAACATAGACAGAAGTAACTTGACTTCGGTTTAATATAGACAAAAGTAACTCGACTTCGGTTTCACATAGACAGAAGTAACTTGACCTCGGTTTAACATAGACAGGAGTAACTTGACTTTCAGTGAGCATAAACGGAAGTAACTTGAATATGGTTGAACATTAGGGGAAGTAACTTGAATTTGGTTTCACATTAAAGGACATTACTTGACTTTTGTTTAACGTTCAGTGAAGTGACTTGCATTTCACATTATAGGCATTAACTTTGCATTTGTTTCGCGTTAAAGGAAGTAGCTTGAATTTGGTAAAACATTTATAGGAACTCGCTTGGCTTCGGTTCAGAATTAAGGGAGGTAACTTGAAACTGGTTCAACATTAGAGGAAGTATTTGACTGTGGTTAAACATTAAGAGATATGATTTGAAATTTAGTTTAACATTGCGAAAAGTAACTTGACTTAGATTCAACAAAAAGGAAAGTAACTTGACTTTGATTAAAGATTCAATCCTAAGGCATGGAGGACCCTTTTTTTGGGTGTTTAACCCTTTACATGTGTGTTCATCCCCTTAGTTTACGGCCCCGGGAAAGAAGCCTTTTTAAAGAATGGTTTCAAAAGGAGAAAATTCTTGTTATCGGCCAATTTTCCTCTTGAAACATTTTTTACCAAAAATTTCTTCCTTGAAGTTGAGGTCGCTGAGCTCTACCAAACGGCAAAATTTTAGATTTGTCCAAATTGAAAGCATTTGCAGACGAAAAAATTAATGTGAATCTGAACTTGAAATCTGTTTGGGAGGGGGTAAAAACGCCTTTTCTCCTTTCTCCACAAAGTTTTCAAAAGCCTGCTTTCTCAGAGTCAAATGCTTTTAACCCTTTCCCAAACGACAAATTTTGGACTGGTCCAAATTGAAAGAGTTTGCAGACGACAATTTTAAATTTGATGAAAATGGCAGAGAGCTCTCAAAAAGGGTAGAAAACACTGTGGGAAAAATGAGAAATTGCTCGTTACGAGCAATTTCTCTTTTTCCCACAGTGTTTTCAAAAGACTTGTACTGTAGACACGTGAAAACCAGGGCTTGTTTGGGAAAGGGTTAATATGGACGCCTCTAAAAGTTTGTCATTCGTTATCAAATTCATATGTGTCCTCTATAATACTGTTCTGCTCTGTTCTGTAATAATAGGCTTTGCGAAAAGTTATGTATTTGATTCCTGGTCACGAATTCTGAATATAATGGCATTAAAAATGAAGAAAAATAAGAACAAGGTTACAGTCTTAAGTTTTTAGAAATCATAAGTTATTAACCCTTATCCTGCTAAATAAGTTAATTGAAACTTTCAAAACCATAGTATAAACCCGAATATTGTTACTTCAAGCTTATTTTTTTGGAGAACAATATCTTCTTATCGGACAGTGTAGATCCAAGATCAGACTGCACGTTATGTGCAGTCTGATCTTGATCTACACTGTCCGCAAAAGGTCAGTGAGTCGCGCTTAGCAGCATAAGTGTTAAGAGAAATGAAAACTGGTATTCTACCCATTTTTTTTTACAGACCAGCCTAAACTAGCTCTGGTGTCAAAAAGGATTTTTTGATCCTTTACCGAACAATCCCAAGTTTTAACAAGCCTGAGGTAGAAACCTTTTGAAAACAATTTTGGAAAAGGAGAAAATGCTGGTACCCAGTCTTTTCTCCTTTTTCTCACAAAGATTTCTATCCTTCAAAGACAGATCCCAGTAGTCTAAGCACACTTAGTTTGTCGTCTGCAAAATCTTAAATCATGGAATAGTCTAAATGTTTGGTTTTAAGAACAGTCAAGCGATATATCACCGGCAAAGAAATGCACCATATCACCCATGGTAATACAAGGAGTGGTCAAATATGAATGCACCTAAAATTTGATTATTCACAGGTTTCACTGAAATTTTTATTTCGTTCCCTCAAAGTATTCACCTCCAACAGATACACAAAGTTTCAGTCTCCAGATCCAATCTTTGAAGGCATTTTCATAGTTTGTTTTAGATATACTATGAAAACACTGGAATTCATTTTCTGTCAACTCTATTTAACGTGTGTAAACCATCAGTTTCAGTCATTGTAGTTTGTACGAGGCGCAAAACTTTCTGAAGCAGGAAAAATTCGTTGTGGTTCCCCACTCTCCCTATTCACCTGACCTTGCCCCTTGTCACTTTTTCTTGTTTCCAAAGCTAAAAAAATGCTTTTCAGGTCAATAATTTGTTCAGCACAAACACCTCGGTTCTGCAATATTCCAGTGTCTTCATAGTATACCCCAAAAGACTATGAAAATGCCTCCAAAGATTGGATCCGGAGACTGAAACTTTGTCTGTCTGTTGGAGGTGAATACTTTGAGGGAACAAAATAAAAATTTCAGTGAAACCTATGAAGAATCAAATTTCAGGTGATTAGATGCATTCATATTTGAAGACCCCTCGTACATCCGAGGGATTTGATCAAAAGATCAACCGAAGTTTTCCGATTCCATATATGGTGTGCAACACACGAAAAGGGGCCTTCGGACATATGCGTAAAAGTGTGTCGTTCCAGATCAGCCTGTGCAGTCTGTGATTAATCCCAGACGAAACTCCCTGTTTTTGTGCGATTTTCTGTTTCACAAAAGTCTACTGTATGGAAAAAATCTTATGTAGTCGTAAAGCGCCGTCTCGGGTTAGAGACGACACTTTACGCAAATGTCCGAAGGTCTCATTTCGCATGTTGCTGGCCATATACTGGGTTGATACTTTTCGCAGAAGCATTAAGTCCCCTTTTCACAGAGCATTGGTTCATTGGTAGAAAGTATCAAAATCTAAACACGCATTTCTAATCTCCTTAAATCTTTCTCAAACGTCAGTATTTTACTCTCGTCCAAATTATAAGGTGTTGCAGACAACAAATTAAACGTGACTCAATTGATGAAACCTGACTCTACAAGGGTGGAAAACTTTGTGGGAAGAAGAGAAAATGCTGGTTACTGTGGGGAAAAAGGAAAGAATGTTGGTTAACCAAAAGCACTCTTCTTCAGGGTCGTCCAAACCCGGCGTTATTCGGTAAGGGTTAAACACAAGATCACACATGTTCAATCTGCAGAATGCCCTGTGCGCCACATGCAGTCACAGCAAGAAACATCTGAGCCGAGCTATTTCTGTTAATCTGTTTAGCGCAGGGGAGGAGTGGCGTCATCCTTAACCTGACGGAAGCTTTACTCCCATCTCTAGGTGTCACACCACTAGTTTTTTTTTTTGTTTAGTTGAAAAACGTGAAAATCAGCATCTTTCACCCTCTGCTGGACTTTTATTGGCAAATTCGAAGCTTGACTGTTTATTTCTTTCGAATATATAGAGCCTTGCTTTGTGAAGAGGGAGTTTAATGCATCTGCAAACAATATCGACCCATGTCAGCCTGCGAAGTGCGCGCAGACTGTTCTAAGTCAATTTTCTGCATGTCACAGGACTAGTCTACCTCAATATAAGTCGATAGGTATCAGAAAAACTGCCCCCTGGAAAACTGCGCCCGGAAAACTACCCCAAAACTACCCCCTGGAAATCTGCCCCCCTTAGGAACTCCCCCCCCTGGAAAACTGCCCCTGGGAAATTTTTAACATCGTGATACTGGTGATGCCAATGTTGTTGATTATTATTTAAATGCATTTCATTGTCATTGATTGAAATTGTTTTCACATGAATGCACATTTCTCGAGATATTTAGATTCCCTTTGAAAGCTTTAACCCTGTTGACGAGAAGTGATTCCTATGAAGGGTTACGCTAATTGATTGCTTATAGTTATTTACTGTAAAGAAACAAAACTTGTCATCACTGCCTGAGGCTTGTAGATGAGCCAAAATAGTTTAAAAAAAAAAACAACAAGAAATAGACTTAACAGTGTGGACGGGGGCAGTTTTTCGGGGGGCAATTTTCCAAGGGGAGGACGCAGATTTCCGGGGAAGGGCATTTTTCATGGGGCACTTTTCCGAGGGGGGGGGAGGGGGGGACAGTTTTCCTATAGCCAAGTCGATAGGAAGTCAAAATGGATTTTATGGATCCATGATTGTATGCCGACTTGCTCGGTACGATGTATGACGGAGATGCATTAAACTCCTGTTGTCAGAACGAGGCCGATTCATATTATGTTCAGTGTCCTACACAAGAAACTTATTTAATAAAAATGCTCCTAAATCGACTGGGAATTTAGTTATTCCTTGAAAAATTACGGTGAAATAGGGACACTTTATAGGTATATAGGTATAAAGCATGTTTCTTTATGGCCCGCAACATGCGAAATGAAGCCTTCGGACATTTGCGTAAAGTGTCGTCTCGGATTAGCCTGCGCAGTCCGCGCAGGCTAATCCGAGACGGCACTTGACGACTACATAAGATTTTTTCATGCAGTAGACTTTCGTGAAACAGAATATCACACAAAAACGGGAAGTGTCGTCTCGGATTAGTCACAGACTGCACAGGCTGATTTGGGACGACACACATTTACGCATATGTCCGAAAGCCTCTTTTCGTGTGTTGCACCCCTTATATCGTCACAGACACTAAACAGTTCCCCTCAAATCACCAAATCAACACCAGAAACAAATCTTAGACCTGTCCTTCCATTTATCTTTGATGAAACATTGCCGCAGAATTGCTCGCTGTCAGGTCTTTAAAGGGACTACATTTGAGACTAGGCCCAGAAGCATTTCGCTGTAGTGCAAACTGGGACCCGGAAGCAGTTCGCAGTGGTTCGACTTCGACCAGGAAGCAGTTCGCAGTGGTGCCAATACGACCCGGAAAAAGTTCGCTGCAGTGCGACTTCGACCCTGAAGCTGTTCGCTGTAGTGCGACTTCGACCCGGAAGCAGTTCGCTGCAGTGCGACTGGGACCCGGAAGCAGTTCGCAGTGGCGCGACATCTATATTGGAAGAATCGCAGTGCTCGTGAAAAGAAGGCGCTAGAAAGAGGAGCTTAATGCATTTGCAAAATGGATCGACCATGTCAGCCTACGCAGTCCGTGCGGGATGACATGGATCGAAACATTTTGCTATTTGTAAATTTTTTGCATGTCTACGGACCATTTAACTCCCTTTAGCCGGAGCCGGGTTGATAAATTTTTGTTTACCTTTTTCAGAGTACGGTATATGGGTTACTTTGCCGTCATCGCCTCTAAACCTCCAGCCGTGAAATGGGCACTCCAAACAGTCTCCTATCACTCGGCCACCTACCGCAATGTTTGCACCCATGTGCGGACAGTAGGCATCAAGAATGTGAGATTCTCCTTTCTCATCTCTAAACACGGCCAGCTGCTCCCCTGTAATGATGAGAAAATCAAAGCACTGAAGTCACTGTAGTGAAACTCCTTACGAAAGAACAAAATTTTGGACTGGTCCAAATTATAGTAATTTAGAGAAGACAGAATGAATGGCACTCAAAAATTGGATTGGTCTCTGAATGTAAGGAAAACATTATGTGAAAAGGAGAGAATGCTGGCTACCAGCATTTTCTCCTTTTCCCACAATATTTTTGAAGGCTTCTTACTCGGGGTCGATATCCCAAGGGCTATCAAAAACAATCCCAAGTTTTTACAATCCTGACAAAGGTGGCTCTTGAAAACCTTGCAGGAAAATGAGAAAATGCTGGTTACCAGTATTTTCTCCTTTTCACACCATCTTTTTTAGTCTTTGAAAGACAAATTTTATATTTAACCTTTTACAACACAACCCTGACTTTGAACGACCCTGAGAAAGAAAGCTTTTGAAAAAAAAAATGTGGAGATAAGAGAAAATTCCAACCCATAATGTTTTCTACCCTTCCAAGAACAAATTTCATTTTCTTTTTTTTTTTTAATCACATTTGTTTTGTCTTCTACAATTTTTTTAAAATTTTTGTACAAGTCTAAAATTTCGTCTTTTCGGAAACAGGTTACATTAATTTGTCGTCTGCAATCTTTCTGTTTTTTTTTCCCCATTTCGGACAAGTCTAAATTTTTGTCGTTTTTAAAAGTCTTCAATAGCTAAAATGAAAGAAACAGGCTTTCTAAACTCTCTAACAAACGACAAAATTTCGGACTCGACCAAATTGAAAGTATGTGCAGACGACAAAATAAATGTGACTGAAAAATTGGAATCTGTTTCTCAAAGGACAGAAAGCATGGTAGGAAAAGGAGAAAATGCTAGTTAACCAGCGTTTTCCACTTTTCCCACGATGTTATCAAAAGCAATCTAATTCTTGGTCGTTAAAACACGGGATTGTTTTGTAGGGGTGGTTAATTGGAAAATCTGCCATTGGATTGCAGTTATTATGGTTTTCATTTCACAGAATATTTCACAAAATAGTGGGGAATGTAGATCCGTTCTGTTCTGCTGTCTTATCTTGACCCACTCTATCCGCAAAAGGCAATCTTATCTTAATCCATATTGTCTATGACACACACACAAAAAAAGTAACGTAGCACCAAATTCTAAAATACCTGTGTCAAGCTCTGTGACAAGGGGTTTTAATACATTTGCAGAAAGTATCGACCCATGTCAGCCTGCGCAGTCCGCGCAGGCTGACATGGGTCGAAACTTTTTGCTTTTATATATATATAATTTTCTGAATGTCCAAGGACCTTTCTACCTAATGATCCAGACGGTTTTTAGACAAAATGAATTTCATGGATCCATAATTATGTGATGACTTCCTTGGTATGATGTACATGTATCACGGAGATGCATTAAACCCCCTTTTGTCGGAGCGTGGTTAATATCTATCCAGCGTTTCAAATGGCAATAAAAATAAAACTAAATGACACTAAATGAATAAATAAAGAATGTGTTTTTCACATGTATTGTGGGAATTATTTGGAAGCCAGGCAATAATTGCTCCTTTGACCACAGTGTTTTCATAAAAATTGCTTGCTGCACGACGATCCACCTTTTACCTGCCAAATCTGGTAGGGCAGTCAGTGACATAAAGGACTTGAAAGCAGGGGATGCTGGTTCGAATCTCCCTATCTCGGCCGATTCCTTTCCCAGGATTGATGGTAGGCATTGCAACATGATCCATTTCTCCCCCACCGCTGATCATTGTTTCGACGATGTTTAATGTGGGCTAGCAGCCAGTGGCTTGAGAAGAATACTACGCGCAGTTCTGGTAAAAGAAACTCCAGGAAAGCATGGATACTTATCACTATTTATTTTTATGTTCACGCGAAAAGTGAACATTGAGAGAAGAGTTTTCCTTTTTCTTTCTCTCTTTAATTTTGCATCTGTACGTTCGTATTTGGCAATCTATGCACAAATGCGTTGAACTATTAAAATCATAGAAAAGAATATCATTAAGAAAACTACAACCTTTGTCAAACTTGCTATCGCTAAAAGAATAGAAATGAGGCTTGCTCTGGCAAAAGGGGGCTTAATGCATCCCCGTGATGTATCACACCAAGCAAGACATCACATAATGAGCGATCCACAAATTTCATTATGTCTGTCATTATGACTGTATTATACGGTAGACTGGTCCGTTGACATACAGAAAACTGTCCAGTAACGAAAAGTTTCGACCCAGGTCAGCCTGCGCGGACTGCGCAGGCTGACCTGGGTCGATACTTTTCGCAGATGCCTTAAGCCCCCATTTCACAGAGCATTGCCCAAATATTATAGGTTTACGGTTATAGTTATTTCAATGTCCACTCTCGACCACCTAAGAATTTCTTCCTCTCACACCGAGACTATTCCTATACTATGTTTCTTTTCTATAAAGGTTTCAGGATTATAATCTCCATCTACCACATTATTCAATATTTGGTATACGAGCGACAATCTGGCAAAAGGGGGTTTAATGTGTCTCCTTGATACATCGTACCAAGCCGTTGTCTGCGCATGTCATATTCTTCGAAGATTCGACCTGTCTGCTATGACGCATCACCCATCCCTCGTATACCTGGGAAAAGTAGGGCTTATATCGAAGCTATTAGCCTATTACCAAAGCATGTAAGGGCTGTTTTAATAAATGGTCGGTGCATAGGTTACATGTTAGCTGATCATACACGAACGAATGGCACCAGGTAGCGTTTTATTGAGTAAACGTTTATTTCATTTGAAATTCAAAGTCACGGTTGTTGTTTTGAAAAATTACTCCGCTACTGTACCCAGGATGCCCAAATTAGATGTGTATTTGTAGAATGCCATCTAGCGGGAGATAATGTCTGTCTCTCAGATTCATTAAACCCCCTTTTTACAAAGCATGCATCAAATGTACATGAATTTTATGTAAAAGTCATAACTATATCTATATTCTGTTCTGTTCTGTTCAATATGAAGTTCTAAATTTTTGTTTAGTAATGGATTTACTTCGGAAAGGAAGATAAAAAAGGGTTTTTTTTTTTTTCAAGGACTGTGCAAATAAAACGCGCGTGGGAATATTATTTCACAGCACAAAAGCGACAAAGTTATTTGATAACAGAAAGATTGGAAAAATCGCGCGCCGGGTACAGTTTCTGTATCTGTTAGCAAAACTATCCTTTGTTTTACATTTTTCGCTATTCTTTGGAGAGAGGACTTTTCAGAAAATATCGGAGAAAGCTTTAGAAAATATTGTGGAAAAAGGAGAAAATGCCGGTAACCAGCATTTTTTCCCTTTTCCACAATATTTTATTCTCTTTCAAGGATTGATATTCATACCACAGTTTGAGCCACGTTTAAACTCTCGTGTTTGACTTTTTTCAATTTGGCCAGGTCTCAAGCTTCCGTCGGCTAGTGAAGGGAATATTCAATACTAGTCAATGATTAAAGTAATATCAAATTTCGCCATTTTTCATGCACAGAATCCATAGAAATTTAACAAGAACTCTAGACAGAAACTTCTCGAGTTCCTATCGAGTCGGTTCTTCGCTTACCTCTCTACGAGATGATAAAATTTTAGCCTCGTCCAAATTGGAAAGCATTTGCAGACGACAAATTAACTGTGTCTGAAATGATGAGATTTGGGTTTGAAAAAAATAAAAACATTGTGTCAAATGGAGACAATTTTGATCACCAGCATTTTATCCATTTCCCATAATGTTTTCAAAGTCCCTTTTCCCAGTTGTCGTTATTTTTACCAAACGACAAAAATGCAGACTTGTCCAAATTCAAAGCATTTGCAGACGACAATTTAAATGTGGCTTAAAAGATGGAACTCGGTTTTGATAGGGTGGAAAACATTGTGGGAAAAGGAGAAAATGCTGGTTACCGAAAAAAATGCTAGTCACCAGCATTTTCTCCTCTTCCCACAGTGTTTTCAAAAGGCTTCTCTCCTGGGGTCGTTAAAATTCTGGACTGTGTGGTACAGGATAAAGTACAGTCAAAGTTTCGTTAGCAGCCAAACTAATTCTAAAGCAGCCAACATTAATTTTGTCTCTTGTAATTCTTCACAACAACTTTGTGTATTTTTGTTTGTCTGTACATGTTAGAATGATTGTTTAACCCTTAGCGCGACCCACTGACCTTTTGCGGACAATGTGGATCAACATCAGCCTGCACAGAACGCGCAGTCTGATCTTGGATCTACACTGTCCGATTAGGAGATATTCTTCCTCCAAAAGATAACTTTGAATTCAGGTTTTTAATATATGCTTAAAAGTTTCTTTTAAGTTATTTGGCAGGATAAGACGGTTAATAAACATATAAACATCCACATAAACAAGCCCTGGTTTTCACGTGTCTGCAGTACAAGTCTTTTGAAAACACCGTAGGAAAAGGAGAAATTGCTCGTAACGAGCAATTTCTCCTTTTCCCACAGTGTTTTCTACCCTTTTTGAGACCTTTCTGCCATTTTCATCAAGTTTAAAATTGTCGTCTGCAAACTCTTTCAATTTGGACCAGTCTAAAATTTGTCGTTTGGGAAAGGGTTAATAATTGATAAATTTTATCAACGCTTGCTCAGAACTATCCGTGTTTTTAACGGCCCTGGGGAAGACTGTTTAGAAAACAGTTTGAGAAAAGGTGCAAAATGCAGGAAACAAGCATTTTCCTCTCCCATAATACTTTCTACCCCTTTACAGACAAATACACGTGTCTACCTTTCAAGCTCGGTACCAGCAATTTCGCCTTTAGTGACAATATTTTTCACACATATTCCAAACACTTTATACTTATAATATCATCCATATTTTACAAAAATACTTTCAAAGTCGCCATGCCGTCATCAAATTTGTTTCAAGAAGGTACGGGTTAATTATCGGCTGTAAAACGGCCAGTCTATCAAAAATGCATGACAACGATACAGGTTTATGGAGAGACTCAAACATTAAAGTACCCAGTCATCAGAAAATGAACTTTAAAGGCCCAATGGCGGCCAAAAGTTAACGATTCTAGAGAAGAAACGCAGGCAATTTTAATGCTCAGCAATTTACAGATTGGATTTCATTATGGGTGTGACACAGTGTTAGAGTACAGTCTGTCCAACTTCAAGTCGCTGGCAGGAAAAAGAATAGTTAAACTATAATTAAAGGCCCCATAGCGGCCAACTGTACACAATGCACGTGTAAAAATGCATTTAACTTTAAATCATACCATTTAAAAGTATGGAAAATATTATGAAAATGACAATCTGTTATTGAACAGTCGGTCCAGATGTTAGTTGCTGGAGAAAAAGTGAATTTTCAGACTAGGTTAAAAGTTGCCAGGTCGCTCTATCTTTAGTTTAGTCTTTACATGGCTTTACAATTAATTGTACTGCCAGCGACTTACACTTGGACTGACTTCATAATGATTTTCATACTTTTAAATGGTGAATATAGCAAATTTAAATGCATTAATTCTTAACACCCACAATGTTTACTTTTGGCAGCTATTGGGCCTTTAAATAGAGCTATTCAGATTTTCATCATCTCACCCAACTTAAAAAAAAAAGAACTTTCACTGAATTCTTTTTGGCGATACTTTAAAACTGTGTTTTGTGGTAAATTTGTGGTTTTTTGCTCGAAAAGATTTGAAAACATTGTGGAAAAGGGAAGAAAATGCTGGTTACCAGCATTATCTCCGATTTCCCACAATGTTTTCAAAAGCCTTCTTCCTCAGGGTCCTTAATTCTTAACAATACAACAAAAATGTCGACAGGTCCAAATTGAAAGCATGTGCAGATGACAATTCAAAAGTGGCTTAAATGATGAAATTTGTCTTTATTAAGGTAGAAAACATTATAAGAAAAAGGAGAAAATGCTGGTAACCACAGTGTTTTCAAAAGCCTTCTTCCTAGGGGTCCTTAAAACACAGGATTGTTCTGTAAAGGGTCAAGAAAGTTTGGAGCCGGACAAAGAAGATAAAGATTATTATGCAAATTAAATATTTAAAAGTCTGCCATAGTTTCCGATGAAAATATTTACATGTCACGTGACGGGGACTGTGTCATGTGATCAATTATACCGTGTCACGTGATCGTTTATACTCGGCCATTATGATCATAAGTATCTTTGGTTTATATCTTTCTCTACCCCTGGCAACTAGGAAATAGTTAACCCTTTACCAAACGACAAAATTTTAGACATGTCCCCAACCTGAAACCATTTGCAGACGACATTTCAAATCAATTTCAAGTGATAGTATTTGTTCTTGAATAGGTAGAAAACATTGTGGGAAAAGGAGAAAATGCTGGTCTCCAGCATTTTCTCCTTTTCCCACATTATTTTCAAAAGCTTTCTCAAGCAGAGTCGTTGAATCTCGGGACTGTGTGGTAAAGAGTCATCCGTTCACCAGACGACAAAATTTAAGATATGTTGAAATTCAAAGCATTTGCAGACGACAACTGACATGTGGCTCGAATATTGGTATTTGTCTTTAACCCTTTCCCAAACAAGCCCTGTTTTTCACGTGTCTGCAGTACAAGTCTTTTGAAAACACTGTGGGAAAAGGAGAAATTGCTCGTAACGAGCAATTTCTCCTTTTCCCACAGTGTTTTCTACCCTTTTTGAGAGCTTTCTGCCATTTTCATCAAATTTAAAATTGTCGTCTGCAAACTATTTCAATTTGGATCAGTCCAAAATTTGTCGTTTGGGAAAGGGTTAAAGGGTATTAAAACACCGCGTGAAAAGGAAAAAAAGCTGGTTACCGGCATTTTATCCTTTTTTCCCTCAATATTTTCAAAAGTCCTCCTTCATAGAGTCATTCAAGCCATGGATTTTTTTTAAAAAGTTTGAAGGGAATAAAACAATGTCTGAGAAGGAGCAATTCTGGTTACCATTATTTTCTCCTCTTCCCGAAATTTTTCAAAAGCGCTTCTTCTAAGGGTCGTTACAACTTGGGATTGTTTTGTAAACTTTTGGAGTTAAAAAGCGTAACCACTTATGGATGTAAGAAACGTGGAAAAGGAGAAAAATACTGGTTACTAGCATTTCCTTCTTTTCCCACAATGTTTTTAATGGTCCTCGTTCTTAGGGTTGTTAATACCCGGGATTCCTAGGTAAAAGGATGGGTAGAAAACATGATGAGAAAAGGAGAAATGCTGATCACCAGCATTTTGTTCGATGTTTTCTAAACTTTTTTGTTTTCTTTCTCGGGGTCGTTAAAACTCAGGAATTTGTGGTAAAGGTAATTCTTAAGAACGTGTTCCTTTTTTCTTTTTTCTCAGGCTCGATAAAAACCCGGGATTTTTTTTAATGTAAAGTTTAATACTTAATTACATATTTGACAAACCTTAACCAATTACTTCCCGTGTTTTCATGACTCTGAAAGAAGGAGGGGTTAGAAAACATTGTGGGGAAAAAAATCTGCATTCATTACAAATTAAATCTTTAAACTTCTTCCAAACAACCCTGTGTTTTGAAGATCCCAAGGAAGACAGCGTTTGAAAAAAAAAAAAACTGTGGAAAAAGGAAGAAAACATATCTTTCCTTCAGTTCCTTATTTCAGGTCGTTAAAATGTACCCTGTAATAATATTTTAACCCTTTACCTCACAATCCCGAGTTTTAACGGCCCAAAAGATGAAGCCTTTTGAAAACATTGGGGGAAAAGGAGAAAATGCTGGTAACCAGCATTTTCTCATTTTCTCCTTTTCCCACAAAGTTTTCTGCCCTATCAAAGAAAAATTGCACCATTTGAGCCACAATGAAATTGTCGTCTGCAAATGCTTTCAATTTGGACAAGCCTAAAATTTTGTCGTCTGGTAAAGGATTAAACCCTTATTCTGCTAAATAACTTAGAGGAAACTTTCAGGCTGCTGGTTTTCAACATTTCAAAGTTATGGGAGTTGGAGGAAACATCTCCTTATCGGACAGTGTAGATCCAAGATCAGACTGCACGTTCTGTGCAGTCTGATCTTGATCCACACTGTTCACTAAAGGTCTGTGAGTCGCGCTTAGCAGCGTAAGGGTTAGGGGTTTTGTGGATACCTTAGTAAAAGATTTATTTCATT
Organism: Tridacna gigas; assembly: GCA_945859785.2. Lineage (NCBI taxonomy): Eukaryota > Metazoa > Mollusca > Bivalvia > Cardiida > Cardiidae > Tridacna > Tridacna gigas. Next base: position 4,975,792 of record OX244028.2, on the reverse strand, counting down.
TTGAAATGACTGGGCTTGATTCAAAACTCGTTTATTTTTAGCGGTAGTCTGTCTGTCCGTCCGTCCGTCCGCCCGTCACTATCGTTACCCCTTCTTCCTCTCTCTTTCTCCCCTCTCTCTCTCTCTCCCTCTCTCTCTCTCTCTGCCCCTCTCTCTCTCCCTCTCTCTCCTCCCCTCTCTCTCTCTCTCTCTCTCCTTCCCCTCCCTCCCTCTCTCTGTCTCTCTCTCTGCCCCCTCTCTCTCTCCCTCTCTCTCCTCCCCCTCCCTCCCTCTCTCTCTCTCTGTCTCTCTCTCTCCTTCCCCTCCCTCCCTCTCTCTGTCTCTCTCTCTGCCCCCTCTCTCTCTCCCTCTCTCTCCTCCCCCTCCCTCTCTCACCTCCCCCTCCCTCCCTCTCTCTCTCTGCCCCTCTCTCTCCCTCTCTCTCTCTCCTCCCCCTCCCCCCCCTCTCTCTCCTCCCCCTCCCTCTCTCTCTCTCTCTTTTTCTGCCCCCTCTCTCCCTCTCTCTCCTCCCCCTCCCTCCCCCTCTTTCTCTCCCTCTCTCTCTGCCCCCATCTCTCCCTCTCTCTCCTCCCCCTCCCTCCCTCTCTCTCTCTCCTCCCCTCCCTCCCTCACTCTCTCTCTCTCTCTTTTCTGTCACAAGACTAAACCAATCAACAGGATAATATGTATGAACAAACCATTTGCGCCTCGCCCAGGAAAAAAAAGGGGTTGAATGGTTTATACCAACTTAATTATATAATTACGGATTCATAAAATCACTTTGTCTAACAACCGGCTAAACCCTGAGGTAGCATGATCTTTGGACACACAGAAAATTTACAAAAAGACAAAAGTTTCGACTTGGGTCAGCGGCAGGCTGCGCAGGCTGATCGGAAAAAAAAAAAACCAGATGCATTAAATCCCCTTTTCACGGAGCACAGCTCATGTCAATTATGTCATATCGTCAACAAATAACTGCATAAAGATAACATGCTCTCATCCAAACCTTGACAACGGAATCTCAACAGCTACGTGACATTTGTCACCGGTATTCTACGTCAATTGTGTGCGAGACCCTTTACCTGACGACAAAATTTTACACGCGTCGAAATTGAAAGGATTTGAGCCATGCTTTGGCAAAAGGGGTCTTAATTGAAGTAATAAAATCCCCGCGTAAAGGATTTTTTTTTTTCAGATTACTAAATTAATGATTGAACGGATATATTTATTTCAATTCCCGTTGTTGTATATAATAATTTTTGTACATATGTATTTTTTTGGATGACAATGTACTTCGTACAAGTCTTTCAATAAATGTTCTGTCTGTCTTTCTGTCTGTCTGTCTGTCTGTCTTAATGCCTCTCCGTAATGCATGATAGCAATCAAGCCATCACATAATTATGGATCAATAATAGCCACTGTTTTTAGCAACCTACTGAGTCATGAGGTAGACTGGTCCTTTGGCCTCCAGAAAATTGACTAATAGCGAAAAGTTTCGATCCAGGTCAGCCTGCGCGGACTGCGCAGGCTGACCTGGGTCGATACTTTTCGCAGATGCATTAAGTCCCCTTTTTACAGAGCATGGCTCATTTATCGACGACAATCAAATGTGCCTCGTTAACCAAATTTTGTTCTCGCCCCCCCCCCCCCCCCTTTTTTTAAAGCTTTGCAAAACGACAAAATTTCACACGCGCCCATATTGGTGGTAACTGTAGACGAGAAATCAAATGTGGCTAAGCTAAGGAGAATTGATTTCGAAACGGTAGAAAACATTGTGGGAAAAGGAGAAAATGCTGGTTACCAGCATTTTCTCCTTTTCCCACAATGTTTTCCAAAGACTTCCAGGATCGTTAAAGCACAGGGGACATGGTTTAAAAATGTTGTTACGCGGGAAAGCAGCCACCGGCTTGGGAAGAATATTGCTGGAAGAACTGTTAAAGGAAACTCCGCTATGACATGGGTAGGTGCACTGGCCGCCGCGATAAAACTAAAACAATGTTGAAAATGGCAAAAATATCATACAGACCTTTAAACACGGAATTGTTTAGTTGATTGATTGATTGTATGGTGTCAAACGCCGATTTAAATGTTATTTCAGTTATCGCAGCGACCAGTGCATCTACCTGTGCTTTCCTGGAGTTTCTATTGCCAGTGGTTCTCTCAATATTCTCCCAAAGCCACTGGCTGCTTTTCTGTATAATTATAGTCGAAATGAACAGCGGTGAGAAAGAAATGAATTCTGTTGCAACGACTATCATCAATCCTGGGAAAGAACTTAGCCAAGCTGGGGATTTGTTTGTTTATATGGGAGTTTAACGTCATTTTAACAGCTAAGGTCATATCACGGCGATAAGTGCACCTACGGATGTGTTTCCTGGCTTCCTCACACAAGTACAGCTTTCTTTCCAAGTAACTGACTACTTTTCCCACATGAATCAGAGGTGAGAACCGAAAACTAAAAAACGCCGGAAAGGAAGTTTGCCTCAACCGGGTATCGAACTCTCAACCACCAGGTCACGAGTCACATACGCTAACCACTGGGCTACCCGGGCGGGCGACTGAATGGGGGATTATTAAGTTAACCACAAAACCAGGAATTTCTTGTAAAAATGTTGGTTGGTTATTTCCGTTTATTTATCGTCGCTACCGGTTGCCCATCTGAGCGACGCCCCCAGAAGACGGTTAGTTGTTACGGGGGATAGTGCAAGGATACAGGTCGAAACTACTGAGAGCTTCGCCTGGTTCTGTAACGTGCTCGGCGTATAGCACCGTCACATGGGACCTCGGTTTAATGTCTTATCCGAAAGACTATTAATAATTTTTAGTTGGCCAGCCGGGGATACGAACCCACAATCTGTAGGACATTGTGTTCACGAGTCCTACGCTCTACCTACTGAGCTATATCGGCTGGTTGGTAAAAATGTTACTATCTATTCAGAAATTTATAAAACTCAATCAAAGGAAAACGGGAAATGAACCAGGAAATAAATAAAGGATAAACTGACACGGAAGAAAACATCGTTGCCGATGGAGAAACTGATAATCTATCACAAAGGAAGGGTGGGTTTTCTGTGGTGAGGCAGTTAAATTGTTTGAGTTGTAATCTAAGCATTTTAGTTCGGTCCCAAACTTTGAGCCCCTTGTCTAGTTAGGGGTGCCCTTGGGCAAGACATTGCAGAGCTTTCGCCTTGTACTTGTGGAAAATAGCAAAGACTTCAATATGGTGTTGTCTTTAACACTTAGGCTTTTAAGTGCGACTCACTGACCTTTTGCACACAGTATAGATCAATATCAGACTATACAGAACGTGCTGTCCGATGAGGACACATTCCCCCCCCCCACAAAAAAAAAAAAAAAAACCTTTGAACTAGCAAAATTTGGGTTTTTAATGTCAGCTCAAAAGTTTCATTTCACTTACTTAGCAGGATAATGGTTAAAGGACAGGAAAACACTTTGAAAGCGGTGTGGAACAAATAAACGAGCCATGCTCTGTGAAAAGGGGGCTTAATGCATCTCCGTAATGCATGATAACAAGCAAGCAATCACATAAACATCGATCCATAATAGCCCGATTTTTAACAACCAACTGGATTAGCAGGTAGAATGGTCTTTTAGAAAACTGACCAATAGCGAAAAGTTTCGGCCCAGGTCAGCCTGCGCAGGCTGACCTGGGTCGATACTTTTCGCAGATGTATGAAGTCCTCCTTTCACAGAGCATGCCTAAAATAAGGGCCTATATTTTATCTATGTAAATCTGTTAATAAATTTGGCATGTGCAGCCTGATCTGATTCTACGTCGTACGCTTAATGCTATCAAAGACGTTATTAACATATAAATAGAGCTAACCATTTACAAAAAAAAAAAAATCCTGCGTTTTAACGGTACTGGTGAATAAAGCTTTCGAAAACACTGAAAAAAAAGACAAAAAAGCTGGTAACATCATTTTGTCTTTTTCTCACAATGTTTTCTTCCCTTACAATCAACAAATACCATCATTAAATGATATAATTTGTCGCCTGAAAATGCTTTCCACTTGGAAGAGTCTAAAATTTTGTTGCCTGGAAAAATGATGTTGGGGTTGTCTTTGAAAGCGAACAAAACATTCTGGGAAAAGGAGACAAAGCTGGTTTCCGCCATTTTTTGCCTTTTTCAACTTGGTTTTCAAAAGCTTTATTCTTCAGGGTCTCTAAAACAATTGATGTTTGGTAAAGGGTTAAAGGGGTGGAGAAAGGGTTTTGATATGAATTACGTCAATTACTTTTATCTGTGTAAATAATTTTTGTCAGCAAAGCCAGAAGTTTATCAAGATCTCTCAGCTAAGAAATCAGTCCCGGGGTCTCGGCAAATTAAGATGCCAGAGTACTGTATTTGTAAACAGGAAATCCTTGTTTAGACCCCCATCCCTACCCCCATCACTTGTTGACGTCACTTGTTATTTACGAATGTCCTTTGGCAAGGCATTATACGTATTACCTCAGCCTAGGTCAAGTGTAACCTAGGTTAGACATATTTTAACGACCTTGAGAAGGAAAGATTGGAAAACATTGTGGGAAAAAGAGAAAATGCTGGCTAACCAGCATTATATCCTTTTTCCATAATGAATTCAATATTAAAAACAAGTTTTATCATTTGAGCCACCCTTTATTTGTCGTCTGTGTATGCTTTGAATTTAGATTAGTCTAAAATTTTGTCCTGTGGTAAAGAGTAAAGTCACTCACGTAACCAGCTTCTATTTATAGAAAAAGCGATATTTCTGTACGCTTGATTTAACAGCACGATTTTTATGCTAATGAGCAACGACCAACGAAATGACAAAAAAACTGTCACGTGGGACAATTCTCATGTAAATTTTGATTGGCCAACCCATTCTCATGGCCTTGAAGTGATAAAATGGTCATTAAAGACAACAATAATTTCTCTGCTACCCTGTCCCATGTACTTCCAAGCTGGGCCCCGATAGCGCAGTCAGTAGTGTAAAGGATTTGAGAAAAGGGGGTCGATGGTTCGAATCCCCAGCTCGGTCCATTTCTTTCCAAGAATTGATTATAGTTATTCCGACAGAATTCGTTCCTCTCTCCCTGCTGGATAATGTTTCGACGATGGTTATAGAGAAAAGCTGCCAGTGGCTTGGACAGAATATATCGCGAAGTACTGGTAAAAGAAACTCCAAGAAAGCATGGATAGGTGAACTGGTCGCCGCGGTATAACTGAAATAATGTTAAAAACGGTGATAAACACCATTTATTCAATGCATCAGTCTACCACCATACAGAGAGGTCAAACAAATGTGTGTCATTATCATACAATGTATCAACAGTGACTGTCCAGTTTATTGCTTTATATGCCCATATTTGGTGGTCTAACGCAAAAACAATGCGAAACTTTATCAGTACAGAAAACTTCACATTGTATTTAAAATTACTTTTAACCCTTGACCATACACCAGGATTTTTAAATCAGTCCAAATTAAAAGCCGTAAATTGCAGGTGACAAATTAACCCTTTATCAGATGACAACTTTTTATCAGGTCCAAATTGAAGGCATTTGCTGAAGTATGGCACAAATGATTGGATTTGTCTTTGGTAGGGTAGAAAACATTGCGGGAAAAGGAGAAAATGCTGGTTACCAGCATTTTCTCCTTTTCCCACAATGTTTCCAAAAGACCGCTTCCCAAAGTTCGTTAAAAACCCGAGATTATGTTGCAGAGGGTTAACTATGGGTAAAGTGACGTTTTCATCGGCGGAAATCATCGATAAGAAAGACACCATCACAAAGAAAATGCTTGTTACGAGCATTTTCTCCTTTCCAAAAACGTCTTCAAAAACTTTGTTTGATTTTCAGGGTATCTAGAACATGGCACTGTTTGGCAACGGGTCAAAAACTTTGATTTTGAGCCAGGGGTACAGATTATCAACAGATATAGTACAGCATAGTGAAAAATGGAAAAATTGCAAATTACAAAGCCTAAGGATGAGAATATATGTATGTCCCTTTCCGAATTGTTGTACTTTTCAAGATTCGTCTAGTTTTTCGTAGAAGTGTCCTTTGGCAAGGTAAGTTCCCGGCCAAGTGCCAGTGAAATACAGAAAACACATGAATAGGTAAGCGGGCACAGTTATACGAATGAAATAATTTTGAAAGCTTCATAAAACATGACCATTCGTTCGGTCGGTCGGTTTGTCAGCAGGGTTGTCCGTCGGTCGGTTTGTCCGTCAACCAACCAACCAACCAACCAACCAACAAAAAATCAGTGGGACCGTCCGTCCGTCGGTTTATCAATCATACATCTGCCACAGTATTTTCAAGCACGACTCGTCAAATTTGGCTCGGCTTGGGCAAGGATCATTTTAACCCTTTCCCAAACAAGCCCTGGTTTTCACGTGTCTGCAGTACAAGTCTTTTGAAAACACTGTGGGAAAACGAGAAATTGCTCATAATGAGCAATTTCTCCTTTTCCCACAGTTTTTTCTACCCTTTTTGATAACCTTCTGCCATTTTCATCAAATTTAAAATTGCCATCTGCAAACTCTTTCAATTTGGACCAGTCCAAAATTTGTTGTTTGGGAAAGGGTTAAGTAGGGGTATCGATTTATTTCATTACAAGTACAAAGCGAGTATGAGTTTACTACCCCGAATAAATGTCCTGTATTCTTTAACTCCAGGTTACCATTGACATGCATTCACCTGTTTTTGTCTATTTCTCGCGCTGCTTTTTTAAATTTTGTTTTACAATCGCCATTCGCCACGATATTTGCTATCACGATTGAGATTGAATTTTGCGATATAATTTCAGATTTCCCATTTTCCCTCGCACTCCCCCTCCCCCCTTGCCCCCCCTCCCCCTCCCCCCTCCCCCCCTCCAAAAAAAAAAAAAAAAAAAGAGAATTCCATCATATGAAAAACTTTTGAAGACGAAAATTGCGGGTCAACTGATGTGAATTTTCTTTGAAATGGTTGAAAGCATAAAGAGAAAAGAAGAAAATGCTGCTTCCAGCATCTTCTTCTTGTCCCCACAATGTTTTCTTTTCTACCATTTCAAAGAAAAATCACTATATAAAATGGTCATCTGCAAACGCTCTAAAATTTGGACGGGCCCGAAATTGTTTTTGGAATGCATTCAATAGTCTTTTTTTCTCAGTGTGATAAAACTTTGGCATGTCTGGTAAAGGGTGGCCTCGATACCAGTCAGATCATTTTTTTTTTCCTTTTTCATATTCGGACATTCCTATGGTGGCATATTTCTGCCGCGAGATACGAGATAGCTATCGTGATAATTTTAGAAAACTTTCACGATAATTCGAAGTTTCCTGGAAATTTTATCAAGATAGTGAAAAGTTTTCTGAAAAAAATATCACGATAAACTTTGTTATCTTGAAAATTTTATGTTGATTATTCCTCATTCGTGCACGAAACTGACATCGAGGTAAAATTATCACGATAGTTCTACCCGTTTCTCGATATCTATAAATAGAAAAATCACCATTTGGATGAACTCGGAAGTTTTTCACCGTACAGGAGACAAAGATGATCCGAAACCATATCTAATTATAGATACCGTGAATGTCAGTTGTGAGCGTAAAAAAAATCCTGATAACAGTTGGAAATTTCGTGATATTTCTATCGTGAAACTTTTTGTTATCTAGATAATATTTCCAGGAAAGTTTGTTTTATCGCGATAGTTCTCTAAAATTATCATGATAGCTATCTCGTATCTCGTGGCAGAAATATGCCACCATACGTTCCTTTGTCAAAAATAACGATAGGCAAGGAATCGAAACTCAGTTTACTGTCGAAGATTTGTATAAATCGTGAAAAGGAGACCGCGATAAGGCCGAGTGATTAAGAAAATATCATTACCGCCTGGACTAAGCCTTGGTAAAAGGTTAAAAGAAATGAACCATACTCTGGCAAAAAGGGGTTAAATGTATTACCGTGACGCATTCTACCTGGCAAGTCATCTCGTAATCGTGGATCTAGAAAAATCAATTTTGTGTTGAAAACAGCTCAAAAATGAGATAGACTGATGGTCCTTCGATATGCAGAAAATTGACCAACAGCAAAAAGTATCGACTCAGGTCAGCCTGCGCAGTCCGCGCAGGCTGACCTGAGTCGATACTTTTTGCAAATGCATTAAGCCTTCTATTCACAGAGCACGGCTTAAATGTAATGCACTTTCTGACCTTTTAGGTAAGATTATTCTAATCCATAATCTACTTGATTTTCGCCCCAAGGAAAAAAAAAACATGTCAGGTTTGGAAAGTTGCGTTGCCCCTGACCTTTGGGTAGGGAATTTGAATATCCAGAAATTACTTTTGTGGGGCAGTAAACCAGATTTCGATAAATGACACATGTTCTTTGAAAAGGAAGCCTAATACATCTGAAAAAAAAAAAAAAAAAAGTATCGATCCATGACTGCGCAGGCTGACATGGGTCGATAACCTTTGCTGTTTGTAAATTTTCCGCAGGTTTAAGGACTATTCTACCTCAAAGTCCAGTCGATTAGTAGCCTAAATGGACTTTATGGATCTGTAATTGCTTGGAATATTTATCGTGGGATAACACTTGTTAGTTCACTAGCCAAAATTTTGTCTCTGTGCCCCAGGAATAGACTTAATAAGTATTGTGAGAATAATAGTGTTTTAACAGACTTACAGTTCGGCTTTAGAGATAAGAAAGGTACAGTCGATTGTATTTATATTCTTCATTGTTTAATCCAACAAGTTTTGTCATTAAATAAACAATTATTTTGTGCTTTTATTGATTATGAAAAGTGCTTCGACACTATAAACAGAGAATATTTGATACAAAAACTTATTTCTTGAGGATTAAGTTGTAAGTTAATTCGCACGGTCAAATCTCTTTATAATAATGTGAAATCGTGCATTAGGGTGTCGAACAATTCAAATCTCTCGGACTTCATAGATATAGCAGTCAGTTTAAAGCAAGGGGAGCCGTTGTCGCCTCTCCTGTTCATTTTATTCGTAAATGATATGAGCGATTCTTTGAAATTAGAAAATCTTATTCAAAGTGATATAGAATATCTTTCCATTTATTTACTTATGTTTGCAGATGACATGGTTCTCTTTACAACAGGTAAAAATAGCCTCCAAAAGCTGCTTAATGATATTTCTAATTACGCCAAACGATGGGGCTTAACCCTTTCCCAAACAAGCCCTGGTTTTCACGTGTCTGCACTACAAATCTTTTGAAAACACTTTGGGAAAAGGAGAAATTGCTCGTAACGAGCAATTTCTCCTTTTCCCTCAGTGTTTTCTACCTGTTTTCAGACCTTTCTGCCATTTTCATCAAATTTAAAATTGTCGTCTGCAAACTCTTTCAATTTGGACCAGTCCAAAATTTGTTGTTTGGGAAAGGGTTAAAGATCAATGTCGAAAAAAGTAAAATCTGTATTTTTGAAAAAAGAAAAAGAAATCACAATTTTATATGGGCTATTAACAATGAAGAATTAGAAATTGTAGAAAAATTTTGTTACCTTGGTGTGAAATTTTTAAAAAACGAGCTATTTAATAATGCTGTGTCAGCGTTACATGATCAGGCAAACAGAGCAATGACGAATCTTTTTCAATTATTTAGAAGAACAAAATTCGATATTAAAACAAAGTTACTCTTATTCGATAGACTGGTTGCACCGATCTTGTTATATGCAGCAGAGGTATGGGGTATATATGGTTTATCCCTTTCCCAAACAAGCCCTGGTTTTCACGTGTCTGCAGTACAAGCCTTTTGAAAACACTGTGGGAAAAGGAGAAATTGCTCGTAACGAGCAATTTCTCCTTTTCCCACAGTGTTTTCTACCCTTTTTGATAACTTCCTGCCATTTTCATCAAATTTAGAATTGTCGTCTGCAAACTCTTTCAATTTGGACCACTCCAAAATTTGTCGTTTAGGAAAGGGTTAAAGCAGGTTGATAAATTACATGTGAAACTTTGTAAAAGTATCCTTGGGGTAAGGACGCAAACTCCAAACTTTGCGGTTTATGGTGAGCTCGGTAGATATTTTCTATCTTTTATAGCAAAAGAACGAGCAATCAAATATTGGATGAAAGTAAAAAGTAATAATGAAAGCCTTATGTCAAGAATATATAACGAACAAAGTTTAATAGCAAATCAGTCAATTTTATTATGGGTTAACATGGTTAAGCAAACGTTGAATTATACTGGTTTAACATATCTATCAGATAAAGATAATTGGAATAACACTGACTTTAAGTTATTACAAAGTCGGCCAAGGGATCATTTCAACCCTTTCCCAAACGACATATTTTGGACTGGTCCAAATTGAAAGAGTTTGCAGACGACAATTTCAAATTTTATGAAAATAGCAGAAAGTTATCAAAAAGGGTAGAAAACACTGTGGGAAAAGGAGAAATTGCTCGTTACGAGCAATTTCTCCTTTTCCCACAGTGTTTTCAAAAGACTTGTACTGCAGACACGTGAAAACCAGGGCTTGTTTCGGAAAGGGTTAAACAAGAATGGCGTAGTTATATCGGTAACTCTTCTAAATTAGAATACTACTGTAAGTATAACGACCGATTTGAGTTCAAACCGTCTTTAAATAAGAAAAACGGTCACACGATTTAGATTAGCATCGCATAAGCTTGAAATTGAAATTGGAAGAATAAACAATGTTGACAGAGATAATAGAATATGCAGACTTTGCGATCGTTCTTTAGTTGAGTCTGAATACCATTTTCTTTGCATCTGCAGTAAATTTAGTGATATAAGAACTAAGTACTTGTCTTTTACTTGGGCTAATATCAATGAATTTATCAATATATTATCATCTAAAAACAAAAAAATACAATTTAATACAGCAAAATTTATAAAGGAGTCTTTACAAAGGAGGGAATCTTGTTAAGACTTGTCTATCAATTCTGAATAACTTATCATTCATTAGATTGTGTTTATCATTATATGTATCTATATGTTCACAATGTACATGTATGTTCTGTCATTGCCATATATCCATGTTTTCTTGTAAATGGCCAATGGCATATTTTTATGCCGAATGCCAAATAAAGTTGACTTGACTTGACTTGACTTGACTTGACTTGGTATGGTGCATCACGGAGATGCATTAACCCTTAGCCTGCTGATCACAACTCAATGATCTTTTGCGGACAACGTAGATCAAGATCAGACTGCACAGAACGCGGCCTAAACATTCCCTCTTTTTATCAGTGCATGGCTTAGGTCTCTTTTTTTCAGGAGAAAGTGTATATCTTGTAGGGAAAATCGTAAGGGTGTGACGTTTTACCATTAGTTGGCTGGACAAATTGAAAAATGTACCCCTATGGGCCTAGAACTCACGACCTTCAAAATCCAGGGGCGGCCAATCTACCAATTTTGATTCCAGGTAAAAAAAATCTCAATAGGTCCAATGACGCCGAACTTAGGCACGTGAAAGTTGTCTACGTCACAGACTTAGGCATTCAACAAGGCACACAAAAGTTGTCTCCGTCACAGTTACATGTAGTTAGGCAGTCAACAAGACACGCAAAAGTTGACTACGTCACAGAGTTAGTTATGTATTCAAAAAGACACACAAAAGTTGTCTACGTCACAGAGTTAGTTAGGCATTCAACAAGGCACACAAAAGGTGTCTACGTCACAGAGTTGGTTAGGCATCCAATAACGTACACGTACATGACTAGATATTCTTCTGTAAAAATCTCAATTTAGAGGTGGTTTAACCCTTTAGAGCGCCGCATAAACCCAAAAGACATTTGAAATCTTAACGTAAGATCCAAGTGGTTGTGAATTTAAATATGCTTTAGTAGAAAAGGTCTCATTAAAGCACACAGAGTAGATTAAGATCAGACTGCACGTTTTGTGTCTCCGAGGGTTGATTATAGTAATTGCTACGGGATTAATTCCTCTCTTACGGCTGACCCTTATTTCGATGAGGGTTATGACGAGGGTTACGACGAGGAAAGCAGCCAGTGACCTGGGAACAATATTATGCGAAGTAGTGGTAATAACCCCAGGAAGAGATGAATAGGTGCATTGGCTGTCGCGATATAACTGAAATAATGTTGAAAACGGCGTAAAGCGCCATAAAATTAATAAAATAAAAATTGTCTACGTCACGGAATAAGTCTAGAATTCAATAACTTATGAAATGAGACGTGTCATGCTCTATGAAAAGGGGGCTTATTGCATCAGTGAAAAGTATCGACTCAGGTCAGCCTGCGCAGTTCGTGACCTGAACCGAAACTTATCGCTAATGGTCAATTTTCAGTATGTTAACGGACCAGTCTACCTCATGATTAAGTCGGTTGTTAAAAAAAGTGGCTATTATGGATCCATAATTATGTGATGGGTTGATAGGTATAACGTATCACGGAGATGCATTAAGCCCCCCTTTACCAGGGCATGACTCATATAATCCTTCGTGAAAAATATAGGTGTTGGAACAACTCTTCACACGTCGAGACGATTAAGTTCTCGACCTGTCATAAATTGAAACATTTTGCTATGGACAAAATTAGATGTGGCCTGAATGATGCATTGCTTTTGGAAAGAGTAAAAACATTGCGGGAAAAGAAGAAAGTGCTGATAACCAGCATTTTCTCCCTTTCGCACGATGTTTTCAAAATCCTTTTCATTTGGTTCGTTGAAACTGGAGAAGAACCCTAGGGTTAACCCTTTACCACACAATCCCCAGTTTTAACGACCCTGAGGAAGCCTTTTATTACAAAAGTGGTTCTAACAAAGCATGCTTCTGAAAACCCGGCGAGAAAAGGAGAAAACGTTGGTTACCAAGCATTTGCTCCTTTTCCCACAATGTTTTCTTACCCTTTGAAGAAAGGTACTATTGAGGTTGTTTCCTTCAAATGTTTTCGGTTTGGATACATTTAAAAAATTATGTCATGTGGGAAGGGGTTAAACCCAATATTGACGGGAAATCGATTTTGTAATTATAGAATAAATAAAGCGCCAGTTGTGCCGATGTCACGACTGAATACGCAATTTTTATTCACGCGTCGCGATATTTAATGTATGAAGGCACTCAACAGTTGGTCAGTTTTAGTTACTATTTATGTAGGTTGGATCAATATTCCTTATTAGCGGCGTAATAAGGCCTCCGGCCCACTATAAAGTTATACGATGACGATGACGTCATAGCTGTTTTCATGAAAATAGATGGCGCCACTGATATCAAAATGACAATCCGTTGTAGAATGATTGATTGTATGGTGTTTAACGCCATTTCCAACATTATTTCAGGTATATCACAGCGGCCAGGCACCTATCCATGCTTTCGTGGGGGTTTCTTTTACCAGTACTAGGCACGATATTCTTTCCAACCCACGGGTTGTTTCCACACATAACCATCGTCGAAACAATGGTCAGCGGTGAGAGAGGAATGAATCCTATTGCACTGACTATCATCAGTCCTCTGGACGAAATTGGACGAGCCGGGGATCGAACAAGCGAACCATATTCTCAAGTCCTGTACGCTATCGACTGAGCTATCGGGGCTCGGCTCCATTGTAGAAACACCAAAACCTTTCTTCTGTTACTGAATGTAACGACCCTGTAGGGTAGCTTACTGGTTAGCGTATCTGACTCGTGACCCGGTGGTTGCGGGTTGGATACCCTGTTGCGGCAAACTTTCTTTCCGGATATTTTTACGCCTCTCACTTCTAATGTTTATTTTTTATTTCTAATCATAATACTTTTCAACTTTTTTCTTTCCTATATGTCTTTTTTGTAACATCTTGATAGTATCTCCGTGTACCACGTTGTTTTAGTATATTGTAGTGCAACTGACGATGTACTTTGTACAAATCAAAATAAAATTCTGTTCTGTTCTGTTCTAATGCATTTGAGAAAAGTAGTCATTGACTTGCAAAGAAAGTTGTCTCAGTACAGATGTGAGAAAGCCAGGAACCACATGCGTAGGTGCACTGGCCGCCGCGATATGACGAGTATGACAAAACGGCGTTAAACCCCAATACAAACAAACTAACTAAATGTAACTACCCAGGGGCGTAACCAGGGGTTCAAAAACATCAAACTCTGAATCTAAAGTGCCAGCGAGGCAGTGCGCTTTTGCGGATAGTGTAAATCAAGATCAGACTGCACATTCTGTGCAGTCTGATCTTGATCTACACTATCCGATACAGTGAGATTTTCCATGTAAAAGAAATAGGACGAAATCGCAATAATTGGCTTTTTACTCTCAGCTGGAAAATTCCCCTCTTTTTTGAGCAGTTTTGGGCTCTGTTATAAAAAGTGAAATGATTCTATAAAGAGATTTTTTGAAAAGAATGTTTCGCCTGTTACCAGTATTTCTACTTGGCGTACTTGTGGATTGGGCTGTCATTTTTTTTTTTTTTCGCTAAGAATAGTTTGAGCTTAAAAATCTGTCCAAGTCAGACAGTATAGATCAAGATTTGCACGTTTTATGCTGTCTGATCTTGATCTAAACTGTCCGCAAAAAGAAAACTTTGTGCCAAATTTCCAAGCCTATGGCTTAACCTCTCAAGTCAGCGAACATAAAGCTCCATAAATCACAAGATTAACAATAAAAGAAACAGATTAAACCAACCCTATACGAAAGGTCGCATTGTTTGTGGCACATTGTAACTATTTTGAGGGGGGGGGGTCAAAGAACTTGTCCTCACCCCTTAACACACAATCCCGAGTTTAAAGGACTGGGGAAATGTTGGATACCAGCTTTTTCTCCTTTTCCCACAATGTTTCCTATTCTTTCAGCGACAAATTTCATCATTCGACCTATATTTGATTTGTCGTCTGCAAATGCTTTCAATTTGGACTCGTCCAAAATTTTGTCGTTTGGTCAAGAGTTAACCCGCTAGGGGGAGCTAAAAAACATGTATTCAAATTTATAATCGAACCAAGAGTTTTACTGTTTTAAAAATGGCAGAAGGTTCTGACCTGTGTTTATTATGTCAGGAGGCATGTCGAGTTATTGACATGGGGCCAAAACACTTTCACCTTTAGGTTGACTGATACCCAAATTATATCCTTAGACAGCTATGCGCAACCCGGTGAGCTTTTGCGGACAATGTAGATCAAGATCAGACTGCACAAAACGTGCACAACACAGACGAAGCATGTCGAGTTATTGACATGGGGCCAAAACACTTTCACCTTTAGGTTGACTGATACCCAAATTATATCCTAGGACGGCTATGCGCAACCCGGTGAGCTTTTGCGGACAGTGTAGATCAAGATCAGACTGCACAACGTGCAGTCTGATCTTGGATCTACACTGTCCGATATGATGAGATATATTCCGCTGAAAAGAAGTTTAAAACCCAAATGTTTGTAATTTTACTGTAGGCTTGAGAAAAAAAAAAATCATTTTCTCTTTTAAATGTGACAGTTTAAGGGTTGGTTGTTTTAATTTTCCATTTTCCCGTTACACTAGGCTAACAATAAGTATTGATTCTTTACAAACTATGGTCCTTTTTTTTTTTTAAAAATATGGTAACCAGCATTTTTTTTTTCCTTTGCGTGCAATATTTTTTAAAAACCTTCTAGATCTATCTTAGGGTCGATGAAATACACGATTGTTCGGTAAAAGCTTACAGGCCAAATAGCGTCCAAATTTGAACAATTCTTAATTTTTGACAAACAGCACTTTAACAGATCGTTCGACTTTTGATATCCGCCATACTTTTAATTCGCATGAATGAAATTTACCTGTACTTCACACACAAAACTGTTAACATTCGGCCGCAATTAGGCCTTTAAGTCACGACATGTATATGAGCCGCGATCTGGGAAAACGGGATTAACCCTACACCAGACGACAAAATTTTAGCCTTGTCCGACTTGAAAGCATATGCAGACGACAATTTCAATGTGGCTCAAATGGTGAAAATTTTCTTTGATAGAGCAGAAAACATTGTGGGAAAAGGAGAAAATGCTGGTTACCAGCATTTTCTCCTTTTCCCACAGTGTTTTCAAAAGGCTTCTTTCCTAGGGTCGTTAAAAGGCGGCATTGTGCGGTAAAGGATTAACGAAATTCAATCACCATGATGCATCAAGCCAAGCAAGTCATCACATAATTATGAATCTATTTTGTCCAACAAACGGCTAAATCCTGAAGCGGAATGGTCCTTAATCTTCTGCCCTTCAGACAGTGGTTTCAAACTGTGGTTTCAAAAGTCGAGAGTTTCTCTTTCGGGTACTCTTTGTTAGCCATGCGTTGACTTAAAATGTAATTTTAAGTCTTTATTTTATTAGACCTGTATTTTCTGTTTTCTATGGATTCTGTAGCTTTTATGAGCCAAGTTGCGTCCTTGCAGCACGATGATGTCTTTTCTGGTCGAAGCTTAAATTAGTTATAGACGTAAGCTTACTACGTCTATGATTACGAGTCTGGTCTCTAGAAGATCTGGGTGCATTGTGGGAATGGAGGAAAATGCCGGTTTATCGCCGGCTTTTTCAGCTTTTCACGCAGTGGTTTCACGGGTCTATTTCCGAAAAGATCTATAGAATACTGGGTTGAGTGTTTAACCCAAAGAATCCACACTTTAGTAATGTGGTTGGTCGATGGAGTTGCTTATGTATTTGACCGTCTGACAAATGCAGAAGTAACTCTTACGATTGCCACCTGTAAGGAACATATATAATCATACTTGTGTTGTGATTCGAATCTGAAACTGTTAGTGCTCATTCTCCACCTTCTATTTCCTGATTCCTTTCTCTTTTCTGTTTTTTTCTCTCTTTTTTTTTTTTTTTTTTACGTCATTTCATTATCTAGTTCAACACTTGTAGTGACCTTTAATATGTATTATATATGTGTATGTTACGAAATGCATGTGTATGCATAAGTAATTAATAAAATCTATCTATCTATCTTAATCATGCAGAACTAGAGCTATCACTAAAAGTGATCATACCCCCCACTAGCTCCTTGTCACAGAATAGCTCTTTGTCACAGAATGCAGAATGGTTTCGTAAAAAAGTAAGAGTTGAAAAAAAAAAAAAAAAGTGGGAAAAGAGTTATGGTACTTGTAAAACTGCGCTTCTCATTAATGTGGTCTATCTGTATATGAAGTTTGATGTCTTAAATGTTTTAGAAGTTATGCCCCGGACAAATATCCAAAGTTAAAACTTACAAAGGGCAATAACTCGAAAAATAAATGGAATAGAGTTATGGTTCTTGTACACTGCACTTCGCCTTACAGTGATCTATCTGTGTGTGAAGTTTGAAGTCATAAGCTTCTATACTTTGGAAGTTATGCCCTGGACAAAAATCCAAAGATAAAATTTACAAAGGGCAATAACTCGAAAAATAATGAAATAGAGTTACTGTTCTTGTACACTGCACTTTTCCTTAATGTGATCTAACTTTGTGTGAAGTTTGAAGTTCCTAGCTTCTATACTGTGGAAGTTATGCCCTGGACAAAAATCCATAGTTAAAATTTACAAAGGGCAACAAGCTTAAGGGGAGATAATTCGGCAACCAATGGCAGCAAGGTCGTGAAAATTGCACATGCACAATTTCATATGTACCCAAACATTATGTGTAAATTTCAGTGCAGTACTTGAAAAACTGTAGGAAAAAAGCTCCGGACAAAATTGTGTCTACAGACAGACGGACGGACGGACAGACGGACGGACAGCCATGGCGATTCCAGTATACCTCCCTCCACTTCGTTGTGGGGGGTAAAAAAACGGACCAACGGCAAAATGTTTCGACCCAGGTCAGCCTGGACGGTCCGCTCAAGCTGATCTGAATCGATACTTTTTGAAGAAGCATATATACAAGGCCAATTTTCACTTAGTATGACTATTTTAAATGCCGAGTCGTTCGGAGGTAAAACTCAAAAACAAATGAGCTGTGCTCTGTGAAAAAGGGGACTTAACGCATCTGCGAAAAGTACCGACCCAAGTCAGCCTGCGCAATCCGCGCAGGCTGACTTGGGCCGAAACTTTTCGCTATTGGTCAATTTTCTTTTTTTTTTTAATTTATTTTCCACAAAATACATACATAGTGCATACTGTAATACAACATTAAAAAACATTCGTATATTATTATATTTTTCATTACAATTCATTTTAAAAAGATAGGTTGTATTAGTATACAATATTTATATACATGCTATTTTTTTTAACTCAAAAGGAAGGAAAATTAAGGTTAAAAAAGGGGGTGGAAACAGAGAGGGGGGGGGGGGAGAGAGAGAGAGAGAGAGAGAGAGCGAGAGAGAGAGAGAGATCCTATTGGTCAATTTTCTGTATGTCAAAGGACCAGTCTACTTATGGTACAGTCGGTTTTTGGACAAAATGTTTTTTTTATAGATGAGTTACTTGGTATAATGCATCACGGAGGTGCATTAAGCCCCCTTTTATCAGAGAATGTCTCAAATCTACTTACCGAGCATCGCTAGATTCACGGATTCCCCCTTCTTTAATTTCCAACTTTCAATAAGCCCATACCAACCGTTAGGATACACCGGGGGTATATCTCCAACTACCCGTCTTTGTTTCACACTGTTAGCAATCTCTTTCTTTGAAAATGTACTATCCGGAAGGTACCCCAAATCTCCTAATATGCGTATTCTATTCATAGGGGTGAACAGTAAATGATATAAATGGTACCCTAGAAACAGTGTCACTGGCACTGCAATGTAGAATTTGTAAGAGTATACATCGAAGATCGCTACAAATAATTCCGAGGTCCTAAGATAAAGTTTTAAAACTGAGTTAAGCCAAATTTCGCCGACTTCTAGCAGCGGTATTTTGAGAAGTTTTTCCGTCACAGATGCCGCCACACCGATGGTGAATATACACAGCAAACCGGCCCGGCTGAGTATTGACATCACTGCTGTTCTATTGATTCGTCAGTCCTGTAAAAAAAAAATAGAATAAAATACATTTGAACCGTGCTCTGGCAAAAGGGGTGTTAATGCACCTCCGTGATGAATTATACAAAGCAAGCCATCATATGACTATATGTATGGACCCATAGAATCCATTTATTCTAACAATCGACTCGATCTGGAGGTAGAAGGGTCCCTTAGCAGGCAGGAAGTTCACAAATAGCAAAAACTTGAGACTAATGTCAGCCTGCGCAAGCTGACATAGGTCGAAACTATTTTTCAGATACATTAAGCCGCCTTTTCACATAGCATGGCACATTTCTGGAGACAAATCTGTGTACTAGGATGAAAAATAGAATAGTTCGAATTATATGTTCCGTTGAAAAACATAAATAAGCGAGCTGTCAACGTGATATGACAGATAAATGCCTACTACTACTACTACTACTACTACTACTGTTACTACTACTACTAATAATGATGATGATAATGGTAATAAACAATGAAAACATTCATTTTTCAAGGTTTTGAAATACAATTTTTTAAACAAAAATTAAAAAAATAGAACTGACTCTTAATTTAGAATCAAGTAGCGAATGGGGTAGATCCAAACTCACGTTCTGTGCAGTCTGATCTTGATCGGCACAGTCCTCATATAGTCTTTTTACCGCCCGACTGGCATCGAAAGAGTTAAAGATACGTAAATTATCTACTAAAGACGAAATTCTAGACCCGTCCAAACTGAAAATATTTGCAGACAACAACTTAACCCTTTACCACACAATCCCGAGTTTTAACGACCCTGAAAAAGAAGCCTTTTGAAAACATTGTGGGAAAAGGACAAAATGCTGGTAGCCAGCATTTTCTCCTTTTCCCACAATGCTTTCTAACCATTCCAAAACAAATTTCACATTTTGACACACGTTTATTTTGTCGTCTGCAAATGCTTTCAATTTGGAAAAGTCTAAAATTTTGTCGTTTGTTAAATGTGGACCAAATTATGATTTCTGTCTTTGAAAGAGTTAAGCCCTGCTGATTAAGTTAAATGAAACTTTTCAGCCAGTAGTAAAAATGCAAGTTTTGCTATTTCAAAATTAATTTTGGAGGAAAAATATATCCTTAACGGACAGTGTAGATTCAAGATCAGACTGCACGTTCTGTGCAGTCTGATCTTGATCTACACTGTCCGCATAAGGTCAGTGAGTCATTCTTAGCAGCCTAAGGGTTCAAAAATATTGTAAGAAAAGAGAAAATGCTGGTTACCAGCATTTTCTCTTTTTGCCACAATGTTTTCAAATGCCTTCTTACTCGGGGCTGTTAAAGCACCAGATTGTTTGATAAAACATTAAACCTTAAACATGAATCAAAGAAACACACATCTTATCTGACCGAAATAAAAGCACGGCAAGACATTAGTGCTATTGACTGGTATTTCAAAATTATTTTTAAGTGAATTATTATTGATATAAGATATACGATACATTAATTTCTGTAAAATTTCCCAACGTAATCTGTGCGTAATTCCTTGCATATGGTAGATTTCCCAGCAACCAGTCTAAAATGCACTCTCAGGAACATTCAAGCACTTTCACTGAAGTAGGACAGTAAGGGTCAATTTACAAACAGAGCTAGTGGCTTCTTTAATATTCCCAAGCACTAAGCTCTTTTCGCCGACTGTTATCTGTTTGGCCCTACAACCAAGGAATACAATAAACACCGCAATGTTATCATAAGTGATTTACTTCACATATTTGACTATAAAACACCCTCGCCTATTAGGCGCACCATTTTCCCAAAGTTCAAAATTTTAGGGTAAAATGCGTCATATGGGTGAGTTTATACAGTAATTACTTTTTGCTCGCAAGTCTGGCTGCAATGTTTATAGAAGAGCTTAACTACCTTCTAGAAACAAACCAGTCTGCTAATTTTTGCGCGAATACAGCTGTATTTATACCTCGTAGCTCTGTCTCATAAGGTTCTTGACATAAATAAATAAGCCATGCCTCATGAAAAGGGGGCTTAATGCATCTATGAAAAGTATCGACTCATGTCAGCCCGCGCAATACGCGAAACTTTTCGATCTTGGTCAGTATTTTACATGTCCAACGACCGGTCTACCTCATGATTCAGTAGATTATTAGACAATGGATTTTATGGACCCATAACTATGTGATGTCTTGCTTAGTACAATGCATCATGGAGATGCATCAAGGCCCCTTTTGCCAGAGCACGGCTCATGTACAGTTATACATGTATATGAGTTGTACTCTGGGAAAAGGGAGTTATATCTATCGTCTTCCCTTAACTCTTTACCAGATGACAAAAATGTAGACTTGTCCAAATTGAAAGCATTTGCAGACGACAATTTAAATGTTGTTCAAATGAAGGAATTTGTCTTTGATAGGGTAGAAAACATTGTGGGAAAAGGAGAAAATGCTGGTTACCAGCATTTTCTCCTTTTCCCACAATGTTTTCAAAAGGCTTCTTTCTCAGGGTCGTTAAAACTCGGGATTGTGTGGTAAAGAGTTAACATCGATAAACAACAACAAATAACACTCTTTGCAGTACCCTGACGAGGTGTTTATTCGGGAAAAGTGGCACAAAAAAAAAAACATTTTCTTTCCAGTAGACTACTATACGAATATGCCTGTAATGTTAGGTATATAATTCATACAAAGTAACAGCTTCCTCGAACAAATGCTGTAACACGTCTCGCCCAGGAAAAACCAGAGATAAAAAACACCTTATGTGAAAAACTTTGGAAGCCTGTGTCCATTTGTCAGTATGACGGGTTTAGAATGTTGGACCTCATTCGACCTCAACACTTGCGCGCAATATTTCAAAACGACATAAAACTAAATTTGAAGCTGTCAGTTTGCCGTCGTCAGGAAGAATGACCAACATACACATTTACTCAGACATATACCTAAGCACTTGAATTTACCTGCTCCTCCACTCTCTTGCACTACGGATCATTCCCATTCACCTCTGTAGTTGGCTCAGAAAGTAGTCCATCATCACGTGATATTTTTGTCACATGACCATAACTCAAAATGGCGACACAAACTCCGGTGAAAGAAAGACCAATCGATTGTTTTGTGTGCTGTTCAAACAGCATACGGCCAATCAGACTTAGTGGTAGGAAATGTGAAAAAGAGGGATTTTCTGAAAAGCTTAAATGCCTTTTAAAGGACGATAACTTTTTTTTAAAATTTTGTTTAAATTGTCATCATTCATGGGCGCAGCCATTGTTTTTTACAATTGGCGTAAGATTCTGATCAGTAAAGAAGCTTAAAAAATAGTTCCATTGTATAGAGGTAAATTCATCAGTTTGAATGCACCTATAATGTATCCAGAATCATATTTCCTTTGTCTACTTGATTATGTTACACATGAAACAGTTAAACAGTAACAAAACATGTTTTCCTCGGTTTGACAAGATTCTTGTCATTTAGCCCGTTGCAGAGATGTATGGTGAGAGTAACGAACGACAGCTCTGCTCGGAGATTGCTGCTCCTCGTGCTCCAAACCACTGTGCTGAACTACGTTACGCGGAGACAATCATTTCGCGCTATTCTAAACGAAACGCGCGAAATAACCATTCATAATGCATTGCACGAAGCATGACATCACACAGTTATGGATCCATAAAGTCCATTTTGTCTAACAACCGACTGAATTATGAGGTAGACTGGTCTTTTGACATGCAGAAAATTAACCAATAGTGACTTACTTTTCGCAGATGCCTTAAAACCCCTTTTCTACGAGCATGGTTCATATACATATACGCTAGTACCGTGCGTCTATATCTCGTAACAGTGGCGATATCTTCAGATCTTTGATTAGCAACACGTAACGTGCGCTCAAGGACAGATAAACATGCCGAAATGAAATAACACAATCACACTAACACGCGAAAAATTTTGACAGTGTTTGAATGGTGAGTCGTGGAAACACGACCTTTGCGTCTGGATGATAACGATATGAACCATGCTCATTAAAAAGGGATTTAATGCATCTGCAAACAGCAGCAGCCAAGGTCAGCCAGCGCAGTCCGCGCAGGCTGACCTGGGTCGAAGCTTTTTGCTATTGGTCAATTTCTTGCATGACAAAGGACCAGCCTACCTCGTGAGTCAGTCAGTTGTTAGTCAATGTTGATTTTCGGATCCATAATTATGTGATGACTTGCTTCGTAAAATGCAACCAGGAGATGCATTAAACCCCTTTTTGCCAGACCATACTTCAGTCATTAATCAGGAGTTTGTAGGTATTATCGGGCTAATGGTGTGCAATGATTATGTCAACATTGCACTCTCAGGGGTAAACTGGTACCCGTTGTATCTCCCGTAACCGTTCGATAGACAACAAGCAACACCCGATTTATCGACGGCAGGTATTGGTTGTTACATGTACCAAATCCACCAATCAGACAGCTCGTAGCAGAATTCCCTATTTTGTTTTAAAATAACCGAGCAATATTCTATCTTTGGCTAAGATTTTCATGATAGACAAAGATTTTTCTGACCACAATCAATTTATCAGATTCATTAAAGAATGTAATCTTTATCGATAATGTCTATTTCTGTGCATAAATAAGATTATGATTTAAATTTCCAAGTCTCGCGTTATCTCATGAAATCTCGAACCGGGCAGAAACTCGACTTGTAAGCATTGGGTGTTACCTGTTGTTGATACGAAGATCGATAACAGGCTGCCAGTTTATCTCAGGGGCTGAGTATACCAACCATACTTCAGTCATTAGTCAGGAGTTTGTAGGTATTATCGGGCAAATGGTGTGCAATGATTATGTCAAAATTGCACTCTCAGGGGTAAACTGTTTACCAACCATTCTAAATTGCATATTAACCCTTATCGTGCTAAATAACTTACATGAAATTTTTTTCAAATCGATAGTATAAACCCAAATATTGCTATTTCATTTTTTTTGTGTGTGTGTGTGTGGGGGGGGGGATAATTGTCTCCTTATCGGACGGTGTAGATCCAAGATCAGACTGCACATTCTGTGCAGTCTGATCTTGATCTACACTGTCCGCAAAAGGTCAGTCGGTCGCGCTTAGCAGCCTAAGGGTTAATTCTAATTTTTAAGAGTTTTCTTAGTTTCAGAGTAAAGTATATCTACACCGTCTACCACCTGATTCTAAACTTTGGCCGAAACCACCTTCAAATACAATAGAAATGAGCGATGCTCTGGCAAATGGGGGCTTAATGCATCTCCGAGATGTTTCATGCCAAGCAAGACACCACGTAGTTATGAATCCCTAAAACCCGGTTGGTCCTTTGACTACAGAAAATTTGGACCAATAACAAAAAATCATCCTAGGTCAGCCAGCGCAGGCTGCGCAAGCTGACGTGAGTCGATATATTTTTTTGCAGATGCATTAAACCTCCTTTTCCTAAAACTTGACTGATATATACTGGCAAGCCACGAAAAACGATAGACTTTGTTTCGTTGCCCGTGGGAGAGTCACGCTCATTCCGAAACGACACAATTTTAGACATGTCCAAATTCAAAGCATTTTGCCGCCCGATAGCGCAGTCGGTAGCATGCAGGACTTCAGATCAGGGGATCACTGGTTAATTAACCAGCTCGACCAATTTCTTTCCGAGGACTGATGATAGTCACTGCGACAAAATTAATTCCTCTGTCACCGTTGATCATTGTTTCGACGATGGTTATGTGGGAAGGCAGCCAGTGGCTTGGAAAGAATATTGTGCGATTTGCTTGTATCGGAGTTTAACCCAGTTTTAACTGTTTGGGTCATTTCACGGCGGTCAGTGCACCTTCGCATCTGTTTCCAGGCTTTTTCACACCAGTACTGACACAACTTTCCTTCCAAGTCACTGACTACTTTTCCCACATTCATGAATCAGAGGTGAGAGGCGAAAAATCGCCGGAAATAAAGTTTGCCTCAACCGGATATCAAACTTACAACCACCGGGTCACGAGTCAGATACGCTGACCACAGGGCTACCGAGGCGGGCGAATATTGTGTAAACTCCTAGTTAAAGAAAAAAATCCACGAAAGCATGAATAGGTATACTGGCTGCAGCATTATAACCGAAATAATGTTGGAAACGGCATCAAACATTGTACCAAATAATGAAAGTCTTTGCAATGACACAATAAACGTAATTCAAAATTCGAATTTCGACTTTGGAAAGGTAGAAAACGTTGTGGGGAAAAGGGAAAAAAAAAAAACTACTGGTTACCAACATTTTCTCCTTTCCCACAATGTTTCGAAAAGCTTTTTTTTCCTCAAGGTCGTTAAATACGGGATTATGTGGTAAAGAGTACTACATGCTTGGGATAATATTTCAATTATTTAGGTCAATTTCGCAATATAATCTGATCCGGGTATCGCTATTCCTGATGCATTTTTAATGTAATGTGTACAAAAACAAGCAAAGCGTAGAGTTCTACGTGATAATGCGCACGAGCTATAACTCGAATAAATTATTTTGACCATAAATGGAGTCCGTATTCACCAACTACTCGTAAAGGCCCAATAGCGGCCAAAACGCAATGCAGCTATTAAAATGCATTTAAATTCAAATTATACCATTTAACTTTTTACTACACAATCCAGAGTTTTAACGACTCTGAGAAAGAAGGCTTTTGAAAACATTGTGGGAAAAGGAGAAAATGCTAGTAATCAGCATTTTCTCCTTTTCCCACAATGTTTTCTACCCTTCCCACTACAAATTTCAATTTTTCAGTCACATTTATTTTGTCGTCTGCAAATGCTTTCAATTTGGACCAGTCTAAAATTTTGTCGTAGGTAAAGAGTTAAAAGTATGGAAAATATTCTGAAGATGACAATCTTTTATTGCGTGGTCAGTCCAAGTGTAAGTCGGTGGCAGAAAAAAATGAATTTCAAAATCAGGCAAAAGGTAAACAAAAGATAGAGTGATCTGGCAGCATTTAACCTAGTTTTGAAATTAATTTCTCTGCAGCGGATAAGACTTGGATCGACTGTACAATAACAGATTGTCATCTTCACAATTATTTCCATATTTTAAATGGCATTATTTAAATTTAAATGCATTATCTTGTTTTGTTTACTTTTGACAGCTATGGTTATTTCGAGAACACCGTTAGTTTTATTATCCAAGAGTTTCCAAATTTAAATGTAACAAAACTTCTGATTGGCTAAACCAAATGGTTTAGCCAATCAGAAGTTTTGTAACTTTCAAGTTAAGAAAATTCTGGAGAACAAGACACGTTCTCAAAAATGGTGAGTGAATACGGACAAGGGGTGTATTTGTATGTAGTTATCAGCATTATTTTAGATTTATCGTTCGGCCGGTGCACCTATCCATGCTTTCCTTGACAACCTTTCACTACACTGCACAGATATACGACGATTATTTGGGATTGTATATTCACGTATACCATCCCTGCTTTATCCAAAGAGGTGAGCTGGAGTACAGTTATACAAACATTGACTCAAATCGTAATCAGTTTGGCGAAACTTGTTTACAGACTTTGTACTTGCATACTTAAGGTGCTTACGCAAATTTCATGCGTACGCAGTTCTGTGAAATGTTGCCGTGGAGTTTTTTTTTCACCAATACTTCGCACACTATTCTTCCCAATTATTCACTCGGTACAGGTTAAATGTACACCGAATAAGTCTGTACACCGAATAAGTCTGATGTCAGTCATAATGTCAAATTGGGCGCCTGCTTAATGCACAGTTCCTGACTTGATTTGTGTAACTATAAACTCCGCCCATAGGCGGTATCGGATAAAAATAGACATCAGACTTAAACGGTGTACAGACTTATTCGGTGGACGTTTAACTTTTACCTTATTCACTCGCTGGTTTCCCACATAACCGTCGTCGAAACAATGACCAGCAGTGAGAGGGGAATGATTCCTGTTGCAATGACTATCAGCAATCCTAGGAGAGAAAATGGACGTGCTGGGAATTCGAACCTGCGGCTTCTGGATTTCAAGCTCTGTATGTCTCTTAGCTACTTGGCTCGGCTTACAAGGTTGATAATATATGAGCCCAGCTCTGGCAAATGGGGGTTTAATGTATCTCCGTGGAGATATTCCAAGCAAGTCATCTCATAGTCATGAACCCATAAAATCCATTTTATATCATAACATACTGAACTATGAGATAAACTGGACCTTTAACCCTTTACCTCACGACAAAATCTTAGGCTGGTCCAAATTGAAAGCATTTGCAGACGGCAAATCAAAGGTGGCCCAAATGACTAAGTTTGTCCTTGATAGGGTAGAAAACATTGTGGGAAAAGGAGAAAATGCTGGTTACCAGCTTTTTCTCCTTTTCCTACAATGTTTTCAAAAGGCTTCTCTTCCAGGGTCGTTAAAACTCGGGACTGTGTGTTAAAGGGTTAACCCTTATCGTGCTAGATAATTGAAATGAAATCCAAGCCGGTCGTATAAAAACAAAATTTGCCATTTCAAAGGTACTTTCTTTGGGTAAGATACCTCCTTATGGGACAGCGTAGATCCAAGATCGGACTGCACGTTCTGTGCAGTCTGATCTTGATCTACGCTGTCTGCAAAAGGTCAGTGAGTCGCGCTTAGCAGCCCAAGGGTTAACATACAGAAAAGACCAGTAGCGGACTGCACAGGCTGACCTGGGTCGATATTGTTTGCAAATGCATGAAACCATCTGTTCACGGAGCAAGGCTCATATATAATGTGTATTTTTTGGGAAATAGTTTTAAAAGTCACTAAGGCGTGACCAATGCATTTCAGATGAAATGCTATAAATCTACACCATGCAGGTAGACGCACATGCACTTTGACTCTTTACCACACAATCTAGAGTTTTAACGACCCTGAAAAAAAAAGGTCCGTTTGAAAACACTTCGGGAAAAAGATAAAATGCTGATAACTAGCATCATTATCTCTGTTTCTTCAAAATGTTTTCTACCAGTTCGAAGACAAACTCAATCGTTGTCGCCAGATTTGAATCGTCGCTTGTCAAATTCGTTCTGTTTAGACAATTCAAATATTTTCCCGTACGGTAAAAACTTTACAGACATTAGATAGTTTTTTGTCTGTCTACCTTCCCACAGTCTCAGCAATTCTGTCAATTTTGACCAGTCGAATGCCGAGCCCAAGTACCAAAGTCGGTAGCTTACGGGAATTCAGATCAAGGGGTTCCTAGTTCGAATCCCCAGCTCGGCCAATTTATTTTCGAGTGTTAACGATGGTCATTGCTGAAAGATTCATTCCTCTCGCACCGCTGATTGTTGTTTCGACGATGATTATGTGAGAAAGCAGCCAGTGGCTTGGGAAGATTTTTGTGTAAAGTACTCATTATCTTCCGCTAGGTGGCATTTCCAAATACATAACCTATCTGATATGGGCATTCTGGGTAGAGAACCGGACTACTTTTCAAGGTCGCAATCAAGGAAACGATAATTTCAAAATAAAATATACGCCTACTCACTAAACCCTACCTTGTACGATTCATCCAGCCATGGTTAGCTAGCATATAACCTTTGTACCAGCCAGATATAAACATAGTCCATATAAGTTTGAGAAAAAGCCCCGGTATAAGCCCAGCAAGGCGGGGATGTTATTTTTGTTGTCAGTCTGTTGCACAAATCCCGGTTTTCCCCATGTCTATATTTAGAAACTGTTTGCAGAGATTTGCAATAAACAATTGGTATTTTAAAAAAAACATTTCCCCGTTTGAGATAATTTTGTTTTTAAAGAAATTTGTAGCGGAAAACCTGCCTTGATTATTCCACACACGTATTATTTATTGCCCATTTTCCGCCTGCATATTTAAGCGGCAATTTACGCACCGCGAATTACTCACGATTTGTCCTGCACAGGACAATGATGCGTCACAGCAGTCAGGTCAAATCTTCGAAGAATACGGACATGCTCAGACAACGGTAAAGTAATGGTAAAAGAAACTCCAGGAAAGCACGGATAGGTGCACTGGTCGCCGCGACATAACTTGTATAATGTTGAACACGGCGTTAAACATCAAACTAACAGACAAACAAATCGACGAGTCAAAAATTCAATCTTCCGGTAGACAGTTGATTTGTTTCTCTTTTCAATAATTAAATTCATTTGCCTTATTTATGTTTTTATACAGTAATTCAAAAACTTATCAGTAATTACTGTATTATATGAGCCTTACTCTCGCAAACGGGGGTTTAATGCATCTCCGTAATGCATAAATAAGTAAGTAGTAAGTAAATTTTTTATTATAGTGACATGTGTATACAGATAGAGAAGACAATACTGAACAAAACATATAAACAAACACCCGGCCCCATGGGCCTATATGTCACTTTTAAACATGAAACAATATATTATAAACACGTGATTGGGAGTGGAGTTATTCATTTGTAAATAGGAAGTAGGTAAAAAAAAAAGAAAAATTCAAAATATCCGTAGAAGAGGTAGTGAGATTTTTTGTATTATTATGATAAATTTCTGAATTTGATTGGCAATTCTTATCCGTTGACTCAAAGTACTAACGGTTTGTCATCAGTCAAGCCATATCTCCCCGATAGAAGACATGGATTGAACGGAGGACAAATCTTTATTAACCCTTTCCCAAACAAGCCCTGGTTTTCACGTGTCTGCAGTACAAGTCTTTTGAAAACACTGTGGGAAAAGGAGAAATTGCTCGAAACGAGCAATTTCTCCTTTTCCCCACAGTGTTTTCTACCCTTTTTGAGAACTTTCTGCCATTTTCATCAAATTTGAAATTGTCATCTGCACACTCTTTCAATTTGGAACAGTCCAAAATTAGTTGTTTGGGAAAGGGTTAAATAACCTATTTTCTTGGACCTGACTGACATCTCTCTCTCTCTCTCTCTCTCTCTCTCTAAACGTAACCTATGCATAATACCAAGCAAGACATCACAAGACCATTGATCCATAAAGTGCCATTTTATTTAACAACCAACTGAATCTAGATGTCAAATGGTCCTTGGACATGCAGAGAAATGACCAATAGCGAAAAGTTTCGGCCCAGGTCAGCCTGCGCGGACTGCGCAGGCTGACCTGGGCCGATACTTTTCGCAGATGCATTAAGCCCCCTTTTCACAGAGCATGGCTCATATAATTTACATTGTTTACGAGACACAATAAAAAATCTTTGTAATTTACGTCTTGTGAAATACCGTCTTTTGTCTATTCGTTAAATAAGGGAAATTTGATATAACAGTAAATTGATTTTGTGTCCTTTGTAACAGACGACAAAGTTTTAGGCTCGTCCATATTGACAGCATTTGCAGACGACAAAGTAAATGTGAATTGATTGATGGGGTTTATCTTTGAAAGGGCTGAAAACATTGTGGGGATAAAAGGGGAAAAAGCTTGTTAGCTTCTTTTCTTCTCCCCCCCCCCCCCCCACAAAGTTTTCAAAAGCTTTATTTCTTCAAGGTCGTTGAAACTCGGCATTGTATGAGCAATGGGCGAGTCTAAAATTCTATCGGTTAATAAAGAATCAAAACCGCAATATCTCGGTCAATATTTCACACACTGACAATTGTCTGTTTTGTTTACTTAGCACTGTAGGTGGTCTTAACTTCTGAATCTATGTCACATCTAGATTTTGTTTGTTCGGCGTTGTTGAATACGCTGGCCTTTGACCTACTCCATTGTATTCACATACTCGAATGAATAAATAGAGATTTGTGATTGGTAAAAACGTGAACATGTTTATTCTGCGGGCACCTGGAGGCCTATTTGCGGGATTTTTTTTTACAGTCGTTCCAATTGTTATTTACTGGCCGAAAAATGAGTTTTAAAACAGTACGTGAAGTGAAAAAAAGATAGAGTGACTTGGTAACTTTTAAGCTAGTTTTAAAATTCACTTTACTGCCAGCGACTAACACGTGGACTGATCATACTATAACAAAAATAGATTGTCATCTACACTTTTAAAATGGTGTGATTTAAATGCATTTAACACCCACATTGTGTCTTCTTTTGACCGCTACTGGGCCTCTAAACTTCAGCCGACGGAGTCTCATACAATCTTATATATCTTATGTATGAGCGAGTCATGCTCTGACAAAAGGGGGTTACATCTCCGTGATACATTCTACCAATCAATTCATCTCATAATTCTGGATCAGTGGAATCTGTTTTGTATGACAACCGGCTGTCATGATCATGTGGTAGCATGGTCCTTGGACCTGCGGAAAATTTAATAGCAAATAGTTTCGGTACAGGTCAGCCTGCGCGGAATGAGCAGGCTGACCTGGATCGATACTTTTTGCATATGCATTATACCCCCTTTTCACAGAGCATAGCTTAAATATTTCTGTTATTTCGTAGAGCACAAAACAAATAAAACATGTTATATTTTATTCAGTAAATAACTACAGTAGCAGCTTGCTTTATTTTAGATAATTTCACAAATAATGGGTTATAGATCCAGGAACAAACTGGATATATGAGTGCAGTCTGATCTTGACCTTCATTGTCCGTAGATCATATTCTTGTTAGCAAAATGAAATCGCTTGAAAAAACTTAAAAAGCAGCCAGAGTAAAGGGGGAAAAGGAAGAGTGTTAAATTTTATATGCATTGAATGATCAAAGCATTTTTGCTCTCTCTCACTACCCATTAAACCATTTCCTTCATACCTACATTTGAGTCATGTGCTGTAAAAAGGGGGCTTAATGCATTTGCGAAAAGTATCGACCCAGGTCAGCCTGCGCGACCCTAGCCGATACTTTTCGCTACTGGTGAATTTTCTGCATGTCAAGGATCAGTTTACCTCATGATTAAGTAAAAAAAAAAGTGTATATTATGGATCCATAATTATGTGATGGCTTTATTTGTATAATGCATCACGTAGATGCATTAAGTCCCTTTTTGCTAGAGCATGTCTCATTTGTCTTTTGGCACCTGTGCATCTGACACTTCTAATAAACTCCCTAGTTTTAAAGAAAAAGGCTTTTGAAAACATCGTGGGAAAAAAAGTTAACCTGGTTTTTCTCCTTTTCCCACAATGTTTTCTACCCTATCATTGATCTAAGCTCATTTTGTACCTATTTTGAAGTTTGTCGTCTGCAGTTATTTGGAAACTGGAAGAGTCTAAAATTTGTTGTTTGGTAAAGGGTCAAATAAACAAACAAATAACGTTGAAAAATGAACGAGCAACCCAGAAAATATGAACCGCGCTCTGTGAAAAGGGGGCTTAATGCATCTGCGAAAAGTATCGACCCAGGTCAGCCTGCGCAGTCCGCGCAGGCTGACCTGGGCCGAAACTTTTCGCTTTTGGTCAATTTTCTGGATGCCAAAGGACCAGTGTACCTCATGAATTAGGCGGTTGTTAGACAAAATGGGTTTTATTGATCCATAAATACATGTATGTCTTGACTTGCTTGGAATGATGGGTTACGGAGATGCATTAAGCCCCCTTTTTGCCACAGCACGGCTCATATGCATTTGAGCCGAGCTCTGACAAAAGGGGATTAAATGCATCTCCGTGATGTCTGATCCAAGCGAGTCATAACATAATTATTGGTCCTTAAATTCCATTTCGTGTTACAACCGACTGATTCATGAGATACCCTGGTCCTTTGACATGCAGATAATTATGTAACCAGTGACAGAAAGACTCGGATTGCATAGAATGACCTGGGTCGATACCGTTTGCAGATGCATTAAACCTCCTTTTCACAGACCATGACTCAGTAGTGAAATAGTGCAGTCAAAAGAGACAGTCAAAAGAAAAGGCAAAAAGAGCAGTCAAAAAAGTGCTCTCAGAAGAAAAGTCACAAAGAATAGTCGAAAAGAGAAAGATACAACAGTCAAAGAGAGTAAAAAGAGCAGGCAAAAACGTATTCAAAAAGCAGCAGTCAAAAAAAAAGACTCAAAGAACAGCAGTCAAAAAGAGCACTCGAAAGGAGCGGTTATAAGAGCAATCAAAAAGGGCAGTAAAAGGGGGGACAGTCGAACAATGGTGCAGGGCAGGAGAAGTAACAAAAAGCAGTCAACTATTTCATCATGTATAAAAAAAAAAAAGAGTTCTGAATAGTAGCAGTCAAAAATTGACCAGCCCGAATAGCCAAAGTGGTTGAGCATGATACTAGCGAGCGGCAAGTCATGGATCACTTGAGGCTGTGGACTCGTACCCCGCGGCGGGCCGACTAATAGTCTTCAGACAAGACGTTAAAACGGGGTTCTGTGTGACGGTGCTATAGAACGAGCACGTTAACACTTATCCTGCTAAAAATAAAATTGAAACTTTCAAGCCGATAGTAAAAACCCGAATTTCCTCTTTCCAAAGGTCTGTTTGGAGGGAAGATATCTCCTTATCGGACAGTGTAGATCCAAGATCAGACTGCACGTTCTGTGCAGTCTGGTCTTGATCTACGCTGTTCGCAAAAGGTTAGTGAGTCGCGCTTAACAGCCCAAGGGTTAAAGCCCCATGTGTAACTTAAGATAGGTTTAGTGCTGTATCTTGCACAATCCTACGTAACATAACTAACAACCTCCTGGTGGCATCGTACACATGGGCAACCGGTGACGACGATAAATAAAAGAAAATCAATCAGTCAATATTAATCAGCAGTCAAAAAGAACAGTGAAAAATGAACAGTGAAAAAGGTGTAGTCAAAAAGAGCAGTGGCAAAGACAAATCAAACATGGCAGTCATTTGTTTTCAAACATAAAACTATTTGTGCAATACTGTCTCGGAAATGCCTCTGACAAAATTAAACTAGAGCTGTCACTGAATGTGACTTAATACCCCCACCAGCGCTTTGACAGGAAAAAAGTGTCAAGTTCAAGGGGAGATAATTCCTCAACCAGGGGGAGTTGACACTTGAAAATTACGTCTTTTGCAAATCTTCAATTTATGATCAATACATGTGCAAAGTTTCAATGCAATTGAAGGAAAACTCTAGGAGGAGTTCGCGACACAAAATTGCTAGTATTTTGTACACAGACGGACACACGGACACACGGACGGATGGACAGACAGGCTGATTCCAGTATACCCCCGAAAACATTCGTTTTGTGGGGGTATAACTAAGATTGGACTGTACATTCCATGTAGTATGATCCCGATCTTTACTGTCAGCGAAATCGTAAATTGTATCTTGTTTCCCTGGGTTTGGTAAGTGTTAAAACCACACACATCATAAAAAATACAACTCTACCGTTTTAACACATTACGAAACAAAATACACCTATTTTATGTCTTCTTTGTCATAAACAGCGTTTAAAATTTTGCGGTGAAGGAGTGCATACATTCATTTACTCCTTTTGCCACGATATATTCTTTCGTTTCCATGGTCACTCTTTCCTTACTCTCTTACATTACTACCCGAGCCTAGTACTGGAGAAACCGAGGAAATACATAAATAAGTGAACTGTCGCCGTGTTATGACTGAAATAACGTTGAAAGTAGCGTAAAACACCATTTATTCAATCAATCAACTTATATTCTACTTTGTATCACTTGGGCTAATTCTTCATTGATTAACCTTTACCCAAATACTTCCGCCGTTTACAAGCCTGAAGTGGAAGATTTTTTAAAACGCTGTGGGATAGGAGAAAATGCTGGTTAACAAAGGGCCCCTTTCATCGGTATCATTAAAGCTTCGAATTGTTCCGTAAAGGGTTAACCTTTTACCGGAAGACAAAATTTCAGACCTGCCCCAAATTGAAAGCATTCGCAAACAACAAATTAAAAGTTGCTGAAACAATGAGATTATTTTTGAAATAGAATATTGTGGGAAAAGGAGAAAATACTGGTTTCCGGCATTTTCTCCCTTTCCCAGTATGTTTTCAGTGGCCCTCTTTCCCAAGGGTCGTTAAACAAAGGGATTTTATTTTTCTGGCAAGTCGTTAACCCTTTCCCAAACAAGCCTTGGTTTTCACGTGTCTGCAGTACAAGTCTTTTGAAAACACCGTGGGAAAAGGAGAAATTGCTCGTAACGAGCAATTTCTCCCTTTTCCCACAGTGTTTTCTACCCTTTTTGAGAACTTTCTGCTATTTTCATCAAATTTAAAATTGTCGTCTGCAAACTCTTTCAATTTGGACCAGTCTAAATTTTATCGTTTGGGAAAGGGTTAAACAAAACTAACCACGAGAGAATGAATGAGCAACTGATAAAATATGCTTTAACCCTTTACCGCACAATGACGCCTTTTGACGCCCCTGGGAAAGAAGCCTTTTGAAAACATTGTGGGAAAAGGAGAAAATGCTGGTAACCAGCATTTTCTCCTTTTCCCACAATGTTTTCTACCCTATCAAAGAAAAATTGCACCATTTTAGCTAAACTGAAATTGTCGTCTGCAAATGCTTTCAATTTGGAGAAGGCTAAAATTTTGTCGTCTGGTAAAGGGTTAAAGCCATGCTCTGTGAAAAGGGACTTAGTGCATATACAAAAAATATCGATCCGGGTCAGTCTGCGCAATCCGTGCAAGCTGACCTGTGACGAAACTTTTTGCCACTGGTAAATTTTCTGCATGTCA
This sequence comes from Tridacna gigas, assembly GCA_945859785.2. NCBI lineage: Eukaryota > Metazoa > Mollusca > Bivalvia > Cardiida > Cardiidae > Tridacna > Tridacna gigas. Next base: position 4,940,508 of record OX244028.2, on the reverse strand, counting down.
AAGGACCAGTGTACTTCATGATTTAGTGGGTTGTTTGACAAAATGGATTTTTATGGATCCATAATTATGTGATGTCTTAGTTGGTATAATTCATCACTGAGGTACGTTAAACCCCCTTTAGCCAGAGCATGGCTCATTCTTTCCCCCCCCCCACATTCCATTGACTACAACTCGTATACTCGTAAAATTTGACTTTCGTCATCGTGACAAGGTGAGCGTTGGGAAACATCATGACAAATCGAAGTAAAATTTATCTGCGATGACAAATGGCCGATATGCATCTGCCTGTCTGTCTGTCTCTGTCTCTCCCCCCCCTCCCTCTATCAAGATAGATAGATTGATAGATAGATAGATGGAAGTATTGATGGACGAACGGACAGACAGACAGACTGACAGACAAAAATCACAAGCCTTGCCTTTTACACTCACACATAAACAACTGTCATTCAAGAATAAGTAACAGATAAGTGAGCGATGCTCTGACCAAAGGAGTTCAGTGCACCTAGGTGACCCATAATACCAAGGATATTGCGTAACGATGGATCCATAAAATCCATTTTGTCTAACAACCCACTGAAGTATGAGGTAGATTCGTCCTTGGGCACGCGAAAAATTGACCGACAGCAAAATGTTCCGAACTTGGTCAGCCTGCGCGGACTGCGCAGGCTGACCCGAGTCGATACTCTTTGCAGATGCACTAAACCTCGTTTTCACAGAGCATGGCTCAAATATGTGAGCCATGCTCCGTGAAAAGGGGGCTTAATGCATCCGCGAAAAGCATCGACCCAGGTCAGCCTATTTGTCAATTTTCTATATGTCAAAGGACCAGTCTACCTTATGATACAGTCGGTTGTTGGACAATTTTCTGTATGTCAAAGGACCAGTCTACCTTATGATACAGTCGGTTGTTGGACAATTTTCTGTATGTCATAGAACCAGTCTACCGTATGATACAGTCGGTTGTTGGACAATTTTCTGTACGTCAAAGGACCAGTCTACCGTATGATACAGTCGGTTGTTGGACAATTTTCTGTATGTCAAAGGACCAGTCTACCGTATGATACAGTCGTTTGTTGGACTATTTTCTGTATGTCAAAGGAACAGTCTACCTTATGATACAGTCGGTTGTTGGACTATTTACTGTATGTCAAAGGACCAGTCTACCGTATGATACAGTCGGTTGTTGGACAATTTTCTGTATGTCAAAGGACCAGTCTACCTTATGATACAGTCGGTTGTTGGACTATTTTCTGTATGTCAAAGGAACAGTCTACCTTATGATACAGTCGGTTGTTAGACAATTTTCTGTATGTCAATGGACCAGTCTACCGTATGATACAGTCGGTTGTTAGACAATTTTCTGTATGTCAAAGGACCAGTCTACCTTATGATACAGTCCGTTGCTAAACAAAACAAATTTTATGGATCCCTGACTATGTAATGTCTTCCCTGGTGTTATCAGGGATCAGGGAGATGCATTAAGCCCCCTTTTTCCAGAGCATGCCTCATGAAGTTTCACTACAAAATAAACCTTGGTTATTAACTATTTACCAAACAAAATAATTTCAGACTTAAATTCAAAGCATTTTGCAGACGGCAAATTATATGTGGCAAAGTTCACTGGACTCGTCCCTAAATGATAGTAAGCATTGTGGAAAAAGGAGCAAATGGTGGTTACCAGCATTTTCTCCTTTTCCCACTATGTTTGCATAAGCCCTCTTCTTTAAAAGTTGGTATCGCTTGGTATTAAATGTAACAATGCAGACGATTTACGACTGTACATAGCGAAACACAAATCCGGCAGTTTTTCCCGTTTTTTGTTACTCATTTTACTATGCGTGTTTTTCTCTTTACAGGTCGGCGAATTCATTCAAATTAAGAGCACTTGCGGACGAAATATCCAAATAGGGTTAAAATCGTGGGATTTCCGTTGGGAAAGATATAAAACATTCTTTGGGGGGGAAAAAGAGAAAAATGTTGGTTACCAGCATTCTCTCCTTTTGTCAAAATACATTCTATGGCCGTTTCCCTGTGGTCTGTAAAACCAAAGGATCGCGAGAGGAAATGATTAACCTTTTACCAAACGACAAAAATGTAGACTTGTCCAAATTGAAAGCATCTGCAGACGGCAATTTAAATGTGACTCAAATGATGGATTTTTGTTATTGGTAGGGTAGGAAAATTTTGTGGGAAAAGGAGAAAATGCTGGTTTCCAGCATTTTCTCCTTTTCCCACAATGTTTTGAAAAAGGCTTCTATCTCAGGGTCGTCAAAACCTCGGGATTGTGTGGTAAAGGATTAAATGAACGAAACTAAATATGAGTAACTTCCCCGTGTCACATTGTTTTACATTTCATGTAATTTTTATCGCTTTTTTTTACCGTCATTCAACCTGATATCTTTTAAAGAAGGGGGGGGGTGGGGGGGGGGGGGGGCTAAAACGATAGTAACCACCATTTTCTTCTTTTCCCACAATGTTTTCTAATCTACAAAAACCAATACAATCATAAGAGAATCACCCGAATTGTCGTCTGCAAATGTTTCAGTTCGGCAGAGTTTGACATTTTATTATCTTGGTGAAGGATTAATTCTTTACCAAACGACAAAATTTTAGGCATGTCCAAATTGAAAGCATTTGCAGATGACAAATTAAAGTGTGGTTCAAAAGACAGGACTGGTCTTTGAATGGATAGAAAACACTGTGGGAAAGGAGAAAATGCTGGTGACCAGCATTTTCTCCTTTTCTCACAATGTTTTCAAAAGTCCCTTTTACTTCTCAGGATCCTTTAAACTCGACATTGTGTTGTAGAGGGTTAAATTATATCCAGCAGACCAGGATCTTGAAAACACTGTGACAAATGTCTCTTTACCAGCTATTTCTCCGTTTCCCACAATGTTTTATCTGCTTGTATTTAGCTGCAAATGAGCATAATGAACCAGTTTCCGTGATAATATTTTCAATTCACTGCTTCAAATTTGATTCACGAAGGAATGAGTTTTAAAGCAAAACAACTACAACAACAACAAAAGTCCCTACATCTATATAAAAACATCCCATAGATAAATTAAATCTGTCAATACCAACCTTTCAAAATCTTCATTCACTAAAAATCCGATTTCTGCACTATTTCACTTCCCTTTCGAAGGCCACTCTACTCCAATATCAATTTGCCACAATTTGATACGCGTTTAATAGCAGACGAATTTTTTTACTTTCTTTTCACGCGGCTCGACAATCCCTAAATTGCGAAATGACAATTTACAATATCCCGAAAACCACTAGAAAATAAAAGGACCTACTAATTCGCTCGCGTTTGAACAAGTTTATAATTGACTCGATCCCGTTTTTTATTCACTAAAAGATTTATGCTGTTTGTCAATAGTTAAACTATGAAGCTATTATAGGGTAAAAAAAAGACACGTTGCTTTATATGGGAATATCTAGAACGTGTTTAACCCTTTACCACACAATCCCGAGTGTTAACAACCCTGAAGAAGAAGAAGGCTTGTGAAAACATTGCGGGAAAAGGAGAAAATGCTGGGTAACCAGCATTTTCTCCTTTTCCCACAATGTTTTTTTTTTAAATCCTATCATAGGTAGAATTCGCCATTTGATCCACACTGAATGTGTCTTCAGGAAATACTTCAATTTTGTCCAGTCTAAACTGAATTTTGTCCTTTGGTAAAGAGCTGAAACATGAGCGCTTGGCGTCTTTTTATGTTCTGTTAACCTTTTACCTGACGACAAAATTTTAGACTTGTCCAACTTGAAAGCATTTGAAGACGACTTTTAAAATGTGGTAAAGTGGATGGAATTTCTATCTGATGGGTAGAAAACCTCGTGGGAAAATGCTGGTTAACTCCATTTTCCACCATGTTTTCAAAAGTCATCTCCGTCAGGGTCGATAAAATCCGGGACTGTGTGGTAAAGTGTTATAACAATAGCTTTGAAATAGTTTTCGTAATTTAATATAAAGTATGCATTTGTATCATAGAAACTATTCAACACTTGTTAATCTATGTGCAGAGCGCCACAACACTACATAGAGTTTAATTGATATCGGATAGATCTCCGGAGATCGTGTTTCAAGTCCGACATGTATATAGGTCATTCCGCGTGGGTATTATACTCTACCCGTCCACCATGTTTGTTTACATTGGTTGCTAGGTAAAAATCCATTTCGTGTACTCTTTCGAACCGCTTTTGAAAATTCGTTTAAAAAGAGCAGCGGGTCAATATTGGGGGTGATACATAAATAAGGGGGCATTGATTTTCTTTTTTTATTAACTCTTCACCAGACGACAAAAATTTTGTCCAAATTGAAAGCATTTGCAGACGACAAATGGAAATTGTTTCAAATAATAAGATTCGTCTTTGAGCGTGTAGAAAACATAACAGGGCAGGGAGAAAGATAGCAGCATCTTCTTTTCCCCGAACAATTTTTGAAAAAGTTTTCTTTCTTGCGATCGTGAATACACTGCATATACGGAACTGCGTGGCAAAAGGTTAACTTAGCCCATGGGCAATATAAGTTCGTATTTTGACTCTACCAGACAAAAACTTTTTGACAAGATCAAATTGAAAGCGTTTACAGACGATAAATTGAATGTTACTCGAATGATACTCTATTTCATTTTTAACGAAATCGACATTTTGTTTCAAGCTAATAGTAGAGTATCCCTACATTTTAACTCATTAAAAAAAAAAAAAAAAAACCGAGTTCTAACGATCCAGAAGAAGAAGGCTTTTGAAAACATTGTGGGAAAAGGAGAAAATGCTGGTAACCAGCATTTTCTCCCTTTCCCACAATGTTTTCTACCCTAACAAAGACACAAATCAACATTTTAACTATATTGTCGTCTGTAAATGCTTTAAATTTGGTGGATTCCAAAATTAGTCGTTTGGTAACAAGTAAAGATAAATTTGGTTTTAATTTGCCTTCAGATGGCGGATGGTGTACATTCGAGATTGGATAATAGCTTCTGCGCCCTCTGATCTTGATCTTACACAAATGCTATCTAACAGACAATTGGCAGTGAACGGGCCTGACTGTAAAAGGTTGAAATTTTCACGTATGATTTTGAAATTTTACCAATATTTGTCACAGATGATACAGGGAAAAAAAGTCCTTTTTGTACAAATTCGACTTTCTACTTCTCCCTCCAACGCGCGTGAGAAGCTTTGAAAATACGTGTGGAACAGAGAACGTTGCTTGTTACAATCAAGTTTTGTTCTTTTACAAACAATGTGTTTCATAACATTGCCAGAAAAAAATCCTATCGATAAAATACTGGTTCTTCTGACAATTCACAGTCAATTTTAGTGGTCAAAATAGCATGTAGGGTAACGGGTGAAAGACATATTTCTCTTTTAACTTTATCTGCCACAGGTTTAAACTTTCGATTGCTAAATACTTTGTTTTTTATGGAAAATTTCAATCAGTGGGATAAAAGTCCGTATGTAGAAAGTCCAGCGTGGCTGAATTGTCTAGTAGGCTCAGTAATCCTATGCGGCTGAGGGGTCCTACGTGGTTGAGGGAACCTGCATTGTTGAGTGATTCTGTGTTACTGAGTTTTCCTGCATGGCTGAGAAGTCCTGCATGGCCTTTGCTTCCCGCCTGTCCGAATGGTCTTGCATTACTGAGAATTCCAGCATGACTGTATGGTCCTGCATGACAGATGGGTCCTACGTGGTTAGGTGAGCCTGCATTGCTCAGTGGTCTTGTCTGACTGAGTGGTCCTACTTGGCTGAGTGATTCTTTTGACTGTGGCTTAGTAATCCTGTATGGCTGTGGGTTTATGTTTGACTTAGTAATCCTGTGTGACTGAGGGTTAATGTGTGGCTATGTAATCCTGAGTGGGTGAGGGTTAATGTGTGGCTCAGTAATCCTGTGTGGCTGAGGGTGTATGTGTGGCTAAGTAATCCTGTGTGGCTGAGGGTTTATGTGTGGCTTAGTAATGCTGTGTGGCTGAGGGTTTGTGTGTGGCTTTATAATCCTGTGTGGCTGAGGGTCCATGTGTGGCTTTGCAATCCTCTATGACTGAGGGTTTATGTATGGCTTAGTAATCCTGTGTGACTGAGAGTTTATGTTTGGCTTCCTAATCCTGTGTGGCTGAGGGTTTATGTGCGGTTAAGTAATCCTGTGTGGCTGCGGGTGTATGTGTGGCTACGTAATCCTGTGTGGCTGAAGGTTTATGAGTGGCCTAGTAATCCTGTGTGGCTGAGGGTTTGTGTTTGGCTTAATAATCCTGGGTGGCTGAGGGTCCATGTGTGGCTTTGCAATCCTCTATGTGACTGAGGGTTTATGTGTGGCTTAGTAATCCTGTGTGACTGAGAGTTTATGTTTGGCTTCCTAATCCTGTATGACTGAGGGTTTATGTGTGGCTACATAATCAGTGTGGCTGAGGGTGTATTTGTGGCTACGTAATCCTGTTGGACTGAGGGTTCATGTGTGGCTTAGTAATTCTGTGTGACTGAGGGTTTATGTTTGGCTTAGTGATCCTGTGTAGCTGAGGGTTTATGTTTGGCTAAGTAATCCTGTGTAGCTGAGGGTTTATGTTTGGCTGAGTGATCCTGTGTGACTGAGGGTTTATGTGTGGCTACGTAATCTGTGTGCCTGAGGGCTAATGTGTGGCTTAGTAATGCTGTGTGACTGAGGGTTCATGTGTGGCTACATAATCTGTGTGGCTGAGGGTTTATGTGTGGCTACGTAATCTGTGTGGCTGAAGGTTTATGTGTGGCTACGAAATCTGTGTGGCTGAGGGTTCATGTGTGGCTACATAATCTGTGTGGCTGAGGGTTTATGTGTGGCTACGAAATCTGTGTGGCTGAGGGTTTATGTGTGGCTACATAATCTGTGTGACTGAAGGTTTATGTGTGGCTACGAAATCTGTGTGGCTGAGGGTTTATGTGTGGCTACGAAATCTGTGTGGCTGAGGATTTATGTGTGACTTAGTAATCCTGTGTGACTGAGGGTTCATGTGTGGCTACGTGATCCTGTGTGACTGAGGGTTTATGTCTGGTTTAGTATTCCTGTGTGACTAAGGCTTTATGTGTGGCTACATAATCTGTGTGGCTGAGGGTATATGTGTGGCTATGTAATCCTGTGTGACTGAGGGTTCATGTGTGGCTAAGTAATCCTGTGTGACTGAGGGTTTATGTTTGGCTTAGTAATCCTGTGTTGCTGAGGGTTTATGTTTGGCTTAGTAATCCTGTGTTGCTGAGGGTTTATGTTTGGCTTAGTAAACCTGTGTGACTGAAGGTTTATGTGTAGCTACGAAATCTGTGTGGCTGAGGATTTATGTGTGACTTAGTAATCCTGTGTGATTGAGGGTTCATGTGTGGCTATGTAATCCTGTGTGGCTGAGAGTTTATGTGTGGCATAGTAATCCCGTGTGACTCAGGGTTCATCTGTGGCTATGTAATCCTGTGTGGCTAAGGGTTTATGTGTGGCTTGGTAATCCTGTGTGGCTGAGGGTTCATGTGTGGCTAAGTAATCCTATGTGGCTGAGTAATCCTGTATTGCTGAGGGTTAATGTGTGGCTTAGTATTCCTGTGTGACTGAGGGTTAATGTGTGGCTACGTAATCCTATGTGGCTGAGGGCTAATGTGTGGCTAAGGGTTTATGTGTGGCTAAGTTATCCGGTGTGGCTGAGGATTTATGTGTGCCTTAGTAATCCTGTAGCTGAGGGCTTATATTTGGCTTAGTAATCCTGTGTGGCTGAGGGTTTATGTGTGACTTAATAATCATATGTGGCTGAGGGTTTATGTGTGGGTTAGTAATCCTCTACAACTGAGGGTTCATGTGTGCCTTAGTAATCCTGTATGGCTGAGGGTTCATGTGTGGCTTAGTAATCCTCTCTGACTCAGGGTTTATGTGTGGCTAAGTAATTCTGTGTGGCTGAGGGTTTATATGTGGCTTAGTAATCCTCTATGACTGAGGGTCTATTTGTGGCTTAGTAATCCTCTGTGACTGTTTATGTTAGGCTTAGTAATCCCCTTTGACTGTTTATGTGTGGCTTAGTAATCCTGTATGGCTGAGGGTTTATGTTTGGCTTAGACATCCTGTGTGACTTTGGGTTTATGTGTGGCTAAGTAATCTTGTATGGCTGAGGGTTTATGTGTGGTTCACTAATCCTGTGTGAATGAGGTAAAACCAGTATAACTGAGCGTTCACGTGTTGCTTATCAATCTTGTGGTGTCTTTATGTGGCTCAGTAATCCTGTATGACTGAGGGTTAACGTGTGGCTTATTAATTCTGTTTGGCTGAAGTTTCATGTTTGGCTTCTTAAATCCTTTGTGACTGAGGGTTTATGTGTGGCTTCGTAATCCTGTGTGACTGAGGCTTCATGTGTGGCTCAGTAAGTCTGTATGGGTGAAGGTGTCCAAGAAATCTGGTGTGACTTGGGGTTCCTGTGTGGCTCAGTAATCCTGAGAGTTGAGAGTAAGTGTGTGGCTTAGTAATCCTAAGTGGTTAAGGGTTCATGTGTGGCTTAGTAATCCTGTATGGCTGTGGGTTTATGTGTGTCTCACTAATCCAGTGTGACTGAGGGCTTATGAGTGGCTTAGTAATCCTGTGTGAGTGTCTATGTGTGGCTTAGTAATCCTACCTGGCTTAGTTATCCTGTGTGGCTGAGGGTTCATGTGTGGCTTAGTAATCCTGTGTTAATGAGGATTTATGTCCGGCCTAGTAATCCTGTGTGACTGAGTGTTTATGTGTGGCTTAGTAATCCTGTATGGCTGTTGGTTCATGTATGGCTTTGTAATCTTGAATTGCTGAGAGTTCACGTGTGGCTTAGAAATTCTGTATGACCGAGGGTTTATGTGTGGCTTTGTAATCCTGTGTAGCTGAGGGGTCATATGTGGCTTAGAAATCCTGTATGACTGAGGGTTCATGTCTGGCCAAGTAATTCTAATTCCCTGATGATTAATGTGTGGCTTAGTAATCCTCTATTGCCGATGGTACAGTAATGATGTGTGACTTGTGGCTAAGTAATACTGTATTGCTGAGGGTTAATGTGTGGCTTAGTTTTGACGTGTGACTTGGGGCTCATGTGTGACTTAGTAATGATGTGTGACTTGGGGTTCATGTGTGTCTTATAATCCTGTGTGACTGAAGACTCATGTGTGGCTGAGGAATCCTGTGTGACTGATGGTTAATGTTTGGCACAGTTATCCTGTATAACTGAAGGTTTATGTCCGGCTTAGCAATCCTGTATTTCTGATGGTTCATGTGTGGCTTAGTAATGCTGTGTGACTGGGTTCATGTGTGGCTCAGTAATCCTGTGTGACTGGGGGTTCATGTGTGGAATAGTAATTCTGTATGGCTGAGTGTCCATGTGTGGTTCAGAAAACCAGTATAACTGAGGGTTCATGAGTGGCTTAGTAATCCTGTATAGCTGAGGGTTCATGTGTGGCTTAGTAATCATGTGTGGCTTAGTAATCCATAAAAACTATCAACTCAGCGTCTTCTTCATCTTTTGGTTGCATAGCTCGTTTCTTATTTAAATGTCTGGTAAGGAAGGATTTAATTTTATTTATCGTCGTCACCGACTGACGGATGACCTGTGCTGTCTATTTTTAGCCAAATCCCGTGCAAAATGTGACAATCTTGAACAAATCATTAACAGAAGTCATGGTAGAGTTTATGGGAATAATGTGAGTGGAACCTGACAAAACCTGACAAAAATATGATAGCAGATCATAAAAATCATTAGAGAACTTGTGGGAATGAGATGAAAACAGTGGCACATCTTGACCAGATATCATTTTAGTTTCATTAACAAATCGTTGAAGCTTATAACAAAAGAAAGTGTAAGAAAGTAGGGGCAAGCAAAATTAACAGTGCTGTTTTTTTTTTTCAATCATGGATATTGTGGTTAATGTAAATGCAGCAGTACTGTAGCACATTGTCAAACAAATAATAATTTCAATACTTTTGAAAGGTATGATCAAATTTGCCTGTAGTTTGACTCCCTTATTGTATACTTTTGGCCAATAGTGGGTCTTTAAGAATGAAAAACTGTTAAGTATTTTGTAGGATAATCACATAGGGAGATGAATAATCACCAACTGTATCAAGTACAACATGTCTTAACCCTTTATCAGACGACAAAATTTTAGCCTCGTCCAAATTGAAAGCATGCGCAGACGACAATTTCAGTGTGGTTCAGATGGTGCAACTTTTGTTTGATAGGGTTGAAAACATTGTGGGAAAAGGAGAAAATGCTGGTTACCAGTATTTTCTCCTTTTCTCACAATGTTTTCAAAAGGCTTCTTTGCCAACGGTGTCAAAGGCAGCATTGTGCGGTAAAGGGTTAATTCCCTTTAACCACTGTTGGGCTAACGTATTCATAGGCTGTTTCCAGAGAAAATAAGGATGTCCTGTGGGGTCAGTGCCAAAGTGTAGGACTTGAGACCTGGGGGCCCTGGGTTTGAGCCTCACTGGATCCATTTGGGTTTGTCATGGGAGCATCCTTGGGCAGACATTTTAGAGCCTACCCTAGTACTGGTGAAACCCAAGAAATACATTTATATGTGAGCTGTTATCGTGATATGATTGAAATAATAATCAATCAATCATTCTGAGAAAATAAGCAGAGCCGGCTTCAGCCATCACTTAAATTTCATGGGTACCGGCATTTTTTCTTTTCCCCACAATGTTTTCAAAAGCCTTTTTTTCTCAAGGTAATTATAACTTGGGGTTGTTCTGTAAAGGGCTAAAAAACTCTAAAGAGGAACTTGGCTTGAAGATTTATTTCAAGTTTGGGCAGAATTTAGATCAGTTTCAGATGGGCATGAACCTGAATAATTTCCTTTAACCCTTTTCCACACAATCCTGACTTTTATCGACGCTGAAGAAAAAGCCTTTTGAAAACATTGTGGGAAAAGGAGAAAATGCTGGTAACCAGCATTTTCTCCTTTTCCCACAATGTTTTCTACCCTCCCCTAAAAAATTTCAGTTTTTTGCCAAATTTGATTTGCTTTCATTTGGACCAGTCTAAAATTTTGTTATTTGGTAAAGAGTTCAGGACAAAGCCTCAGTTTTTTTTGCTTGCAAGTGTGCACATGTTTCCATTTTGCAACTCTATTGTATTCCACTGGGTTACTATGACAGTGAGATAGTGTATTTTTTATCTGTAAAACATCGGTTGCTGTTAAAATACCTAGAAATCACAGATGCCGAAGAAAAATGGGAGACACATATCTCTTAAAAATGCCTCGCTTGATATTCTTCTTTTTTTTTTATATTTTTTCTAAGATATTAGAAAGTACTAATTCTGTGCAAAATTAAAAAAAAAGATCTGTCCTCTGAATTTCTTTTTACTGTAAAAAAAAAAAATGATCATAAAATAAGCCTTTGCTGACACATAAGAACTGTGATCTGTCTAGTGCCTTAATTCTTTTGATTAATCCTTTTTACTATTAGCAAGCATCACATTTCTAAGAATAATCAGTTATTGGAGCAGTATTTGTTTTTTTAAGAACCTTTTTTTGGTTTGAAGCAAAAGCCTATTTTGACAAGAGTTTTCCCCTTTTAAGGACTGTCTTTGTCTTTTAATCTGCGTCAAAATTTTGATTTTCTTTGCATTTTTTTTAACTCCACATTATCATATTATCATAGTGAAAATGGAAAAGAAAATCTATCCACAGGAAAAAACTGTGGCTTATGTCCTTTAGAGAAACAAACTACAGCAAAAGAAGTTCGGATGAAACAAAATACGAATATCAAGATATATAATGAAAACTTATTTTCCACTTTGCATAAAAGTGAATTTTAAAAAAAGAAACGATTGACTTTTCTTCATTAACTCTTTACCAAACAACAAAATTTCAGACTTGTCCAAATTGAAAGTATTTGCAGACAACAAAATACTTGTGACTTAGAACATTAAAATTGTTTTTGGTAAGGTAGAAAACCTGGTGGGAAAAGGACAAAATGCTGGTAACCGGCATTTTCTCTTTTTCCAACAATGTTTTCAAAAGTCCTCCTCCGTTGGGTCATTAAAACTCTGTTTTGTTGGGCAAAGGGTTAACTAGTTATCTTGTGATGAAAACTTTCCCTCTTGCAGCAGGCCCTTCCTTGACAATGTTCAAAGCATTATGACAAAATGACAAATTGCTTGAAAAAAGCAATGTCTCCTTTAGCCACTATGTTTTCAAATTTTTTCAAGAAATGTTTGACTTTGCTTCATTGACTCTTTAACAAACAACAAAATGTTAGACTTATCCAAATTGAAAGAATGTGCAAACGACAAAATAAAATGTGACTCGAAATATTAAATTTGTCTTCGGTAGGGTAGAAAACTGGTTACCAGCATTTTCTCTTTTTCCCACATTGTTTTCAAAAGTATAAAATTGTCTGCAAGGGGTAATGAAGTAACCAAAAAAGCATGATAAAATGTGTTTAACTTCTAATCATACCATTTAAAAGTAGGGAAAAATATTGTGAAGATGACACTCCTTTATTGTGTGGCTCAGTTCAAGTGCAAGCTGCTGGCAGAAAAATGAATTTCATAATCAGGCAAAAAGGAAACAAAATAAAGAGTGAAATGGCACCATTTAATCTAGTTTGGAAATTAATTTCACTGCAAGCGACTAACACTTGGATTGATTGTACAATAACGGATTGTCATCTTCACAATAATTTCCATGCTATGATTTAAATTCAAATGCATTTTAACACCTGTTTTGTTTACTTTTGGCAGCTATTGTTATTTTAATAAAACCATATGTAATCCCATTTTCTAATGACCCCTTAATCAACATGGCTTTTGAAAAAAACATTAAGGGAAAAGAAAAGAAATGTTGGTAACCATCATCTTATCCTCTCCCAACAACACTATTTGGACACTTTAACCCTTTACCACATGACAAAATTTTACTCTTTTCCAAACCCAAAGCATCTGCAGAGGACAAATTAAATGCAGCTTAAAATGTGGCAGTTGTTTTTGATAGGGTAGAAAACATTGTGGGAAAAAGGAAAAAATGCTAGTTACTAGCATTTTTTTTTTTTCCCATTATGTTTTCAAAAGTCTTCTTCCTCAAGGTCGTTAAAAGGGCTCCTGCGTGGCCTTGTGGTAAAGGACTTGTGACCTGGGGGCCGTGGGTTCAAACCTCACTGGATACATTGGGTTTTTTGTGGGACTATCCTTGGGCAAGATACTTCATAGCCCTAGCCTAATACTGGTGAAATCAAGCAAATACATGAATATGTGAGCTGTCACCATGATATAACTGCAATAACGTTGAAAGTGGCGGAAAACTACTGAATTGAATAATGTTTTACGCTGCTTTTAACATTATTTCAGTCGTATCGAGGCAACAGCTCTCATATTCATGTACGTCCTGGGTTTTACCAGTACTAGCCTAGGGCTCTTCAGTGTCTTTCCCTGGAAACTCCAATGAAAAACCAAGAGCTTCCAGCAAAGCTTGATCCCGGGGCCTCCAGGTTACAAGACCTACACTTTACTGCTGAGCCACGCAGGACCTCCAGCCTTCAATATGGACCAGTCCAAAATATTGTCATCTGGTAAAGAGTGCAAGTCAGTATGGATTGAAAAAAAACATGTTGAGGCATATTTTGGTCCTGTTTAGTTATAAGGAACACAAAAAATTTTCTTCTAAAGTAGGGATAACCTCTAATTGAACACCAACTCTGAAAAAAAAAAAAGAAAATCAAGTTTATGGAACTTAACCCTCATGCACCTTTCATGCTTATAGTTACCTTCGCAGCCAGTGTAGAACAAGATTGGGCTGCACACAATGTGCAGCCTGATCTTTGATCTACACTGTCTGCTTTAATGAAACACTGTGGATAAAAGCAACAATGATATTGCAATTATTTGGGCTGTATTTCTAGGATGAAAATGTCTGACACGTTTACTCGGCACTCTATGGGTTCTGTATGAATGAGATTTTCTTTACCCAGTAAGCAGGGTTTGTTCTGTTAATTATTCTCAGCAACTCCATTCCTTTAGCCACAGTTCATTTGACTTTTTACTAAGCCTTTACCACACAATCCCAAGTTTTAACAACCCTGAGAAAAAAGGCCTTTTGAAAACATTGTGGAAAAGGAGAAAATGCTGGTAGCCAGCATTTTCTCATTTTCCCACGTTTTCTACCCTATCATAGACAGAAATCATCATTTGAGCTGCATATCATCAAGACATACATTCTGACTAAGTTTCATGAGTAACCCGCTGAAAATGTGGCCTCTAGGTTGCACATAAGGTTTTTCTAAGATTTGGCCCAGTGACCTACTTTTTGACCTGACATGACCAAATTTCACACTTGTCTGAGATATCATCAAGACATACATTCTGACTAATCTTCATGAGCATCCAGCTTTTAATGTGGACTCTACAGTGTACATAAGGTTTTTCTATGATTTGGCCCAATGACCTACTTTTTGATGCAACATGACAAAATTTCGTTCTTGTCTGAGAGATCATCAAGACAAATAATCTGACATAGTTTCATGAGTATCAGGCTGAAAATGTGGCCTCTATACTGCACAGAAGGTTGCTCTAAGATTTGGACCAGTGACCTACTTTTTGATCAAACATGAGCCAATTTCAAACTTGTCTAAGATATTATTGAGATAAACATTCTGACCAAGGTTCAAGAGTATCTGGCTGAAAATATGGCCTCTAGAGTGCACACAAGGTTTTTCTAAGATTCAGCCTGGCTACCTATTTTTCGACCCAACGTTACCCAATTTCGAACTTCTCCAAGATTTCATCAAGACAAACATTTCTGACCAAGTTTCATGACTACCTGACAGAAAATGTGGCCTCTAGAGTGTACACAAGGTAAATGTTGACGACCCAGACGACAGATGACAGACGACGCACCACAGACAAAGCATGATCACAAAAGCTCACCTTGAGCACTTCATGCTCAGGTGAGCATAAAAGTGTTAACCCTGGTTATCAAAATTTCCTTCTTTTCCCACAATCAAGGCCATGGGCAGGATTCCAGGGTCCGTATTTACCAATTATTCTTAAGAACATTCTTGGTCTTGTTCTTCAAACTTGGAAAATCTTGAATAATAAGTCTAAGAACGTTCTTAAGAATGGATGGTGACTACAGACCCAGGACATTACACCCGTGGATAAGAAAAACACACACAATAAAATAAGCCATGCACTCTGACAAGGGGGTTTAATGTATCTACGAAAAGAATCCTGTATCAGTGTATATCAGCATTTTCTCCTTTTCCCACAATTTTCTCAAAAGCCTTTTTCTTCAGGGTCGATAAAACTGGGGAGTGTTCAAAAGGGTTAAAGCCCTTTTTGCTAGAGCATGGCTCTTATTGATAAGAATACATATTGTGCCAGCATTTTCTCCTTTTCCCACAATGTTTTCTACCCTTCCAAAAACACTTTAATTTTAGAGTCACTTTTATTATGTTGTCTGCAAGCTTCCAATTCTGACATGTCTAAAATTTTGTCGTTCGGTGATTGGAAAAAAGGGAAAAATTGCTGGTTACTAGCATTTCTCCTACTCCAACAATGTTTTGACCCTGCCAATGACAAATCTCATCATTTTAACCATAACTATCCTCATTCAATACTGTAGTCTAAACTGTTGTCAACTGGTAAAGATTTCAAACTTACTCTTTCAAGGCGTCAACAATTTCCTTGACTCTCGATGGACTACAGCAGATGGCTCGCCTCACCACATTTTCGTCAAATAGAGCAGACATGTACTTCCGTCCAACTCGTTTCAAATCGTCCATTCCCACTCCAGCAATTTTCTTGAGCATATCTCTTTAAAAAATCATCACACAAAAGTACACAAGGTGCTGTCAATCCTGTCAGCTTGGAATTCAACTCTTTAGCAAATGACAAAATTTTAGATTTGTCCAATATTGAAAGCATCTGCAGACGACAAAATAAACATGACTCAAGATTAGAAATTTGTTTTGGGAAGGGTAGAAAACATTACCAGTATTTTCTCCTATTCCCACAATGTTTTCAAAAGGCTTTTTCATTTAGTGTCATAAAATCTTGGAGTTGTGCGGTACAGGTTTAATTGATCCAGGCTAGCGGATGAAACTCTATGCTGCTTCAACTCTTACACAAATAATCCCATATTTTAACAACAGTTTTTGAAAACATTGCGGTAAATGGTGGAAATGTTGGTAGCCAGCATTTTCTCCTTTTCTTGAAATATTTCCAACTCTTTCTACAAATAAATCATTTGAAGCACAAGTAATATGATGTGAGCAAATCCGTTCAAATTGGGCAAAGTCTGACATTTTGTCATCTTGTAAAGTGTTTATCAATATTTCTTATGTACATATACAACTTTTTTAAGCGCCCATAGTTCACTTTGAAGCATGTGTCATGCTGTCTTAACCCTTTACCACACAACAATATCTTTGATTCATCTAAATTGCTGAATGTGGAAGCTGAGTTCGGTGCTTTGATTTCCAAGTCAAAAAACTGAAGGTGAGGAAGAGAACATAAAACTGTACCTACAGACATATAGACAGACAGATGGACAAATGATTTCCCCCTTTTCTTGTGGGGGTATGATTATCCCTTTACCAAATGACAATAATTTAGACTGGTCCAAATTGAAAGCAGTTGCAAATGACAAATTAAAGGTGGCTCAAATGATGAAATTTGTCCTTGATAGAGTAGAAAACATTGTGGGAAAAGGAGAAAATGCTGATTACCAGCATTTTTTCCTTTTCCCACATTGTTTTCAAAAGGCTTCTTCCTCAGGGTTGTTAAAAGTCGGAAATATGTGGTAAAGGGTTATGCATCTTTCACAACATATACAAATATAGCTGTGCTAGTTTAGCAATTAAATACTGTAGCAAGGAAACTTCAAACTGCGCATGTGGACAGATGGACTGACAGACAAACCTATTTCAGTATACACTGAAACCCCACCACTCCAATTGTTGAGGGGGAGGGATGGATAGTTGGTTTGTTAGTTGTATTAGAGTTTAACGCCGTTTTAGCAGCTTAGGTCGTATCACAGCCGTCAGTGCACCTACGCACGTGATTCCTGGATTTTTCACACCAGTACTGACACAACTTCCTTTCCAAGCCACTGACTACTTTTCTCACATGCATCTGAGGTGAGAGGTGAAAAATGGCCGGAAAAAAAGTTTGCCTCAACTGGGTATTAAACTCAAAACCATCAGGTCATGAGTCAGGTACACTTACCACTGAGCTACCCGAGTGGGCAGGGAAGGATAGCTATTCACTTTACACCACAGGTACAGTAAACCTGTGTTAACCCTTTACCAGACAACAAAATTTTAGCCTTGTCCAAATTGAAAGCATTTGCAGACGACAATTTCAATGTGGCTCAAATGGTGCAAGTTTTCTTTGATAGGAAAGAAAACATTGTGGGAAAAGGAGAAAATGCTGGTTACCAGCATTTTCTCCTTTTCCCACAATGTTTTCAAAATGCTTCCTTCCCAGGGGCGTTAAAAGGTGTCATTGTGCAGTAAAGGGTTAATTTAGGAATGGTACACTCTTGCAAGAATATTTACTTGTTATATGTGTGTGGAACTTCTTTATAGTACGACAAAAGCGACTGCCTGCTGACATCCGGGACTGTTTTTTCCTTCTCGATGGTTTCAAAAGTCAGACTACTTTTAGCTGCCTCCAATTCGACCTCCTTCAGCTCCGAGTCGCCATTCACGTATCCCATCTGGAAAATAATATGTCAAAATTTTTAAGCTGAACACATTTATGTCTTTACCAAACAATCCCTGGTTTTCACAACACTGAGAAAGATGGCTTTTGAAAACATTGTGGGAAAAGGAGAAAACGCTGGTTTTTCCACAATGTTTTCTACCCTTTTCAGAGACCTTATGCTCATTTGCACTAATTCTGAATTTGTTGTCTGCAGAAGTTCTGAATTTGAAAGAGTCTAAAACTTGTCGTCTAGGAAAGGGTTAAGACCTTCTTCCATGTAGCTGAACTGTTTTTCCTTTTCCCACAATGGTTTAGATACATGTATCATTTTTAAACAGAATCATGTTTTCTCACCATTCTTAACTCTTTTTAGGATGATAAAAGTTTACACACCAAACAAAAAGGATGGGCAGACAAAAAATTAAATATGTCTCTAAAAACTGGATTTGTCATTGAATGACTCAAAAACCATTGTGGAAAAAAGAGAAAATGCTGGAAACCAGCATTTTCTTCTTTTTCCACAATGTTTTTAAAAACCTTCTTCATCAAGGCCTTAAAAACATAGAGGTGTATGGTAAAGGGCTTGGAGGGATATAAAGAGGATATAAAACAAATTTGTAAGATTTTACACTTTAAGTTTTACTTTGCAATATTCTACATATTGTTTCCAAATGCCTTTTCTCCTAAGGGCCTCTAAAATATGTGATTGTTTGGTAAGGTGTAAAAGTGACACATTGAACTCATTGACTGATTAATGGTTTGGTTTTTAATGCCGTTTTCAACATTATTTCAGTTATATCGCGGTGGCCAGTGCACCTATCCATACTTTCCTGGAGCTTCCTTTAACAGTACTCCACACAACATTCTTTCTAATCAATCGGTGAAGTTATTATCTCCTTGTATGCTCTTCATAGTAATTGTTGAACAATTTATGCAGAAAGTGTGAACAGAGACCAGTCTGCAAGGCTGTGAAGTCTTGTCTAAATTTTCTGCTGGTTTGATTCTGCACTGGGTCCCAGTAGCTAGTTACAAGTTGTCATGATACAGATGACTTGAAATAGTCTGTCCGGCTTTAAGTTTGTCTGTCAGTCCGTCATGTAGGGCATTTTGCGTTTGTGAGTGTTGGTATACAACGATTTCAGTCATGCTCTGTGAAAAACCAGCTTAATGCATCTGTGAAAAATATTGACCAAGGTCAGCCTGCACAGTCGGCACAGCCTGACCTGGGGCAAAACTTTTCGCTACTGGTCAATTTTCTGTATGTTAAAGGACCAGTCTATCTTATGATTAAGTCTGTTGTTAAAAAAGTGGCTAGTATGGATCCTTAAGTATGTTATGGCTTTCTTGGTACCATGGATCACGGAGATGCACTAAGCTCCCTTTTGCCAGAGCATGGTTCATTTACATGTATGTTGGGACTGTATCACAAGTTGTTGTATTGTCTATTTTCAATTACTACAGTGTGACTTTGATGTATTCTACTGTTTTTATATCAGGTGACAGAATAGGTTCAAATGTTTCTCTTTGTATCGTTTGTGAACTTTGTAAATTGTATGGTTTTGAATTTATCCACTTACCACAATGTTTTTGGCCTCCCTGAAAGCACTTGCCACATGTGTAGATCTCGCCAGTATAAAGTATAACATCCCAGTTTCAGGTCTAGCTTGCATACTACAAACAAAACAGATTGACTGATTGATTGATTGTATGGTGCGTTTTGCTGTTTCAACATTATTTCAGTTTCAAGCCACTGGCTGCTTCCTAACATAACCATTGTCACAACACAGGTCAGAGGTAAGATATAAATGAGCCATGCTCTGCAAAAAGGGGGCTTAATGCATCTTCTTGATCCATGATACCAATCAAGCCATCTCATTATTATGGATCCATAATTGCCACTTGTTTTAACAACTGATTTAATCAATGAGGTAGACTAGTCCTAAAACATACAGAAAATTGACCAGCAGCAAAAAATTTTGGCACAGGTCAGCCTACCCAGTTCGCACAGGCTGACCTGGGTCGGTACTTTTCGCAGATGCATTAAGCCCACTTTTCACAGAGCATGGCTGAAATGAACCCGTTTGCAGAGACTGTTATCAATCCTTATGGAAAGAAATTGGCTGAGCCGGGGACTTGAATCAGAGGTACTTCATGGTATCGTCTCCTGTACATAACAGACTGCTCTACCGAGCTCGGCAAACAAAACAGAAATTAATCACTTGAGTTTTAACCCTTTCCCAAACAACAAATTTTGGACTGGTCCAAACTGAAAGAGTTTGCAGACGACAATTTTAAATTTGATGAAAATGGCGGAAAGTTATCAAAAAGGGTAGAAAACACTGTGGGAAAAGGAGAAATTGCTCATTACGAGCAATTTCTCCTTTTCCCACAGTGTTTTCAAAAGACCTGTACTGCAAACACATGAAAACCAGGGCTTGTTTGGGAAAGGGTTAAGTACAACTAAGCACAAACAAAAACACTTTTGCTGGTAACTTAGATTAAGATCAGATTGCCTTGTGCAGATAATGGAGATCAAGGTAAGGCTGCACCAAACATGCATTCTGATCTTGATCTACACTGTGTCTAGCTATTATGTGATATTTCTTGACTAAAAGAGTCACTATGATTTGAACCATACGCTGTGGAACAGAGATTTCATGCATTTGTAAAAAGGATTGAGCCAGGTCAGCCTGCACAGACTGTGCAGGCTGACCTGGGTTGATGCTTTTTGCTTTTTGTCACTTTTCTGCAAAACTGATTTTATGAGTCCATGATCCCTGATAACTTAACTTAGCATAATGCATTACTGGGACAGATTAACCCTTTACCATACAATCCCGAGTTTTAATGATCCTTAAGAAGAAGCCTTTTGAAAACAATGCGGGAAAAGGAGAAAATGCTGGTAACCAGCATTTTCTCCATTTCCCACAATGTTTTCTACTCTTCCAAAAACAAATTTCAATTTTTGATTCACTTTTATGTTGTCGTCTGCAAGTGCTTTCAATTTGGACTGGTCTAAAATTTTGTTGTTTAGTAAAGTGTTAAACCCCCTTTTACAAGGGCATTAGCTAATTTAACAGTTTACAGGATCCTAATCAAAGTACCAGGGACAGGAGTATAGAGGAAGAGTGTCATTGTCTCACATAAATGAGCCACAGTCTGGCAAATGGGGGCTTAATGCATCTCCGTAATTCATGATACCCAGCAAAGTCATCACATAATTAGGGATCCATAAAATCCACTAATGTCTAACAATCGACTGTGTCATAAGGTAGACTTGTCCTTGACATACGGAAAACTGACAAATTGCACAAAGTTTCGGCCCAGGTCAGCATGCGCGGACTTTGCAGGCTAACCTGGGTCAATACTTTTTCGCAGATGCATTAAGCACCCTTTTCACAGAGCATGGCTCAAATACATTATGGATCAGGGATAAAATTCCTAACTTGTTTCATAACCATTGTAAAATGTATCTAAGTAAGATAAACTCATGGCCAAACAATCCTGTGCCTTCACAATCCTGATGAAGGGGATCTTTGAAAATTGTGTGGAAAAAGGAGAAAATGCCTGTAACCAGCATTTCCTCCTTTTTCCTGGAAAGTTTTCAAAAACCCTCTTCTGAAGAGTCACTAAAAGGGGTAAGAGAATAAAGGATTCTTAACAACAAACCTGTAATGGTAGGAGAGACCTAGTCCCCTAATTTGACGCCACATAGGCCCTTCCAGCTGGGTCAGATACTGAATGTAGACCTGAATAGCTGCCAAATCTTCGTGTAAGTAAGACGTAACACAAGGACAGGCCTGAAAAAATATAGTACCATTGTTTGCTGATGAGTCAGTCAAATATTAAACAATGGAAAATCAGGATTGACATTCTCGAAATGTTTTGTGTCACTGGTGTTTTACCCTTTTCCACACAATCCTGAGTTTTAATGATGCTGAGAAAGAAGACATTTGAAACTAAAGCTGTTGCAAGCAGACAAATACCCCCCACCAGCATCTTGTCACTGAGGCAGCACAATCAGAGAACATAAATGATTTTCAAAACAAAGATCGCCAGTGACCTTGACCTTTGGCCCATGTGACCAAAACACAATAAGGCATCTCCTTGGGTAAAGAGCAACACTTGTATAAAGTTTCAGGGTCCCAGGTCACACAGCTATTGAGTTAGAGCACGGAAAGGGTTTTCAAAGAAAGTTCACCTGTGATCTTGACCTTTGACCCATGTTACCCAAAAGACAATAGGGCAACTCCTTGGGTCATGAGCAACACTGGTATGAATTTTCAGGGTCCTAGATCAAATGGCTTTTGAGTTAGAGCACGGAAATGAGAAAGTCTACAGACGGATGGATTGATGGACGGACAGACATGGTGAAACCACTATAACCACCTCTACTTCACAGGTGGGGGTATAAATATTGTGGGAAAGCTGCACTTTTTCTTTTACCAGCCGATATAGCTCAGTAGGTAGAGCGTAGGACTTGTGAACACAATGTCCTACAGATTGTGGGTTCGTATCCCCGGCTGGCCAACTAAAAAATTACTAATAGTCTTTCGGATGAGACATTAAACCGAGGTCCCGTGTGACGGTGCTATACGCCGAGCACGTTAAAGAACCAGGCGAAGCTCTCAGTAGTTTCGACCTGTATCCTTGCACTATCCCCCGTAACAACTAACCGTCTTCTGGGGGCGTCGCTCAGATGGGCAACCGGTAGCGACGATAAATAAACGGAAATAACCAAACCAACTTTTTCTTTTTAACAAGTACTCCACACAACATTTTTTTTCAAGCCACTGGCTGCTTTTTCAAAATAACAATTTTGAATCAATGTAGAGTCCTGACAAATGAATGGCAATATCTATCACAAGTCTTCAGAAAGTAACCAGTAACCTGTGCTTTCCCTATTTTCCACAATGTTTTCTACCCTTTAAATGATAGATCTCTATCCCATCCATTGAGCTACAATGAATTTGTCCAGTATTTTCAGTTTGGTCGAGTCTAAATCTGCCCATTTGGTACTAAACGACTGATTGAATAGTGTTTTATGTCACTTTCAATATTATTTCAGTAATGTCATGGTAACAGCTCACATATTCATGCATGCTATGGTTTTCACAAGTCCTAGGGTAGGGGTCTGAAGTGTCTTGTCAAAGGACACTCCCATGAAAAACCCGAAGTTTCAAGTGAGGTTTAAACCTGTGGTCTCCAGGTTACAAGTCCTGCACTTTACTACTGAGCCATCCAGCACCCTAACCAGTAACATGCATTTTCTCCATTTCTCACCATGTTTTCTAGCCTTTCAAAGATATATGCCATCCTTTGAGCTAAAATGTCTCTAACCAGTGAGTTCTTCTTTTTGCCTACAAAAAACCTTGTGTTTAACCCCTTGCCAAACAATCCCAAATTTTGACAATCTTGAGGAAGAAAGCCTTTGAAAACATTTTGGTAAAAGGAGAAAATGCTGGTAACCAGCATTTTCTCCTTTTCCCACAATGTTTTCTACCCTTCCCAAAACAAATTTAAATGCTTGAGTCACATCTATTTTGTTGTCTGTGTCTGCAAATGCTTTCGTTTCACACAAGTCTAAAATTTGTTATATGGTAAAGAGTTAATGAAATGGGCCTTTTGGATCCGTACAAAGATCAGAAATATTCTTATTTCAAGGTTGCTTTGGCCAGAATATGTGATGAAGTAGTCAACAGTGTAGATTCAAGATCAGACTGTAGTCTGATCTTGGGTCTAACCCGTCCACAAAAACAACTTCAGCTAGTTCCAGCACTTTAAGGGTTAAATCTTGCTGTTTGGCACAGAGTAAACTCTACCTGTATCAGATAGGAAGATTCTACAGAGCCCACACCTACTATCACAGACTTGGTCTTGCATTGTGACAGAGGGACAAGGTAGTCATATGTCTTCTTCATTGTCACACTGCAATTTAGAAAAAAAGTATATTTATTTGTTTAATTTCTAAGTCTTTAGCAAATAAGCCCATGTTGAAAGACCCCGAGGAAAATAGCTTTTGAAAAAATTATGGGAAAAGGAGGAAATGCTGGTAAGCAGCATTTTCTCCTTTGCTCATAATGTTTCACAGTTCATACCCTACATTTTTCATAGCCAAATCCAATTGAGCAATGCTCTGTGAAAAGGGGGCTTAATGCATCTGTGAAAAGTATTGACCCAGGTCAGCCTGCGCAGTCTGCACAGGCTGACCAGACTAGTCAGTTGTATAAAAAAGTGTCAATTATGGATCCATAATTATGAAATAGCTTGCTTGGCATGATACATCGCGGAGCTGCATTAAGCCCTCTTTTGCCAGAGCATGGCTCAATTATTTGACAAAAAATTGATTGTCATCTGCAATTGCCTTCAATTTTTACAAATCCAAGATTCTTCTGTTTGACAAAGTGTGAATGGTGTTTTTTACATTATTTCAGTTATATTACAGTGGCCAGTGCACCTGTTTGCACACTTCTAGAGTTTCTTTTTACCAGTACATTAAACAACATTCTTTCCAAGCCAAGGGATGCTTTCCAGCACAAATATCATCAAAACATGAGGACTACATGTGGGTCCCAATGCCTGCAGGTGCTTTGTCACTTAAGCTTAAGTTTGAAAAAAGGGGCCTAACCCTTTCCCAAACAAGCCCTGATTTTCACGTGTCTGCAGTACAAGTCTTTTGAAAACATTGTGGGAAAAGGAGAAATTGCTCGTAATGAACAATTTCTCCTCTTCCCACAGTGTTTTCTACCCTTTTTGAGAACTTTCTGCCATTTTCATCAAATTTAAAGTTGTCATCTGCAAACTCTTTCAATTTGGACCTGTCTAAAATTTATCGTTTGGGAAAGGGCTAACTGTATCAAAAATGTTTTGAGAGATAACTGCCCTTCAGGTATGAGTTCCCCTCTTGACAGTAAACATGTAGCCAAAGTTTGAACTAAATATCTGCAGTTGTAATAGAGACATGAGAAAGTCTCAAAGCTTTGACCAGCCTCAACACCTCAGGTGGTAGGGCAGACGTGTAAAGGTAAAATCTCTGGCCACTTGAGGATGTGGGTTCGATTCTAAAGGCTGACCACCTAAAATTATTTAAGTCTTTCAAATGAGATGTTAAACCAAAGTCCCATGTGACATTGGTATATACCAAGCATGATAAAGACACACATGTAACTTAGGAAGGGTTTTGTCCTATATCTTGCACTATACCCCATAACATAGCTAACAGTCTTTTGGGGAAACCGCACATACAGGTGACCAGTGGCAACAATAAATCAATGAAAATCAATCAATCGGTGCCAAAGCTTTCCCATGCAACAACAACATGACTTTGATGTTACTTTGGTGTTTCTTTAAAAAAAAAAAGATAAAAACAAGTTGACATTGCTTTACTCTTTACCAAACAATCCCGGGTTTTCACAACCCTGAGAAAGTAGCCTTTTGAAAACATTTTGGGAAAAGGAGAAAATGCTGGTAACCAGCATTTTCTCCTTTTCCCAGAATGTTTTCTATTCTCCCCAAAACAAATTTCAATTTTTGAGTCACATTTATTTTGTCTTCTGCAAATGCTTTCAATTTGGATGTGTCTAAAATTTTGTCGTTTGGTAAAGAGTTAACAGTGAGAGAGGAATGAATCCAGTTGCAGTGGTATCCATCAACCCTCAGAAACAGTTTGGTTAAACTGGACTTTACATAATTTATGACCCTCCTGAATATAAGCACCCCCCCCCCCCCACACACACACACAACTACATTGTAAAGAATTCAACAACATAATCCTATTTTCAACAACATAATCCTAGATCAGACTGCATTTTAACCCTTAAGTTGCTAATCGCGACTCACTGACCTTTTGCGGACAGTGTAGATCAAGATCAGACTGCACAAAATGTGCAGTCTGATCTTTGATCTACACTTTCTGATACGGTATTTTCTTTCCAGTGAAATCAACATTGAAACCACAATGTTTTGGGCTTTTAGTATTAGGTAGAAATTTGCGTTTCATTTATTCAGCAGCTTAAGTATTAAAAAAGATTCCCTTAAAGGACTGCTTTGACTGATTGATTGACTAAATGTTTTTTTATGCTGCCTTCAACATTATTTCAGTCATATCCAGGTGACAGGTCAGATATTCATGTATGTCCTGGGTTTCACCAGTACTAGGTTAGGGCTCTGAAATGTCGTGCCCAAGGACTGATTGACTGATTGATTGTATGGTGTTTAATGCCGTTATCAACATTAAGTTATATGGTGGTGGCCAATTCACCTATCAATGCTTTCCTGGAGTTTCTTTTACCAGTACTAAGCCCAATATTTGTTCCAAGCCACTAGCTGCTTTCCCACATAACCATCATTAAAACAATGATCAGCGATGAGAGAGGAAAGAATCCTGTTGCATTGACTATCATCAATCCTTGGAAAAAAATTGGATGAGCCAGGTATCAAACCAGCGACTCCCTGTTCTACAGTCCTGTATGCTACTGACTGAGCTACCGCTTGCTCAAGGGCACTTCCACCAAAAACCAAGTACTTCCAGTTGGGCTCAAACCAAGGGCCTTAACTCTTTACCAAACGACAAATTTCTAGACTGGTCCAAATCAAAAGCATTTGCAGATGACAAATTAAATGCTACTCCAAATATGACATTTGTTTTTGTAAGGATAGAAAAAATTGTGGGAAAAGGAGAAAATGCTGGTTACCAGCATTTTCTCCTTTTCCCACAGTGTTTTCAAAAGGCTTCTTCTACAGGGTCGTTAAAACTTGGGATTGTGTGGTAAAGGGTTAAAGTTAAAGTTACAAGTCCAACATTTTACCTCAGGACTCCTAACATCTTCTTTAACCCTTTACCAGATGACAAAATTTTATCCTTGTCCAAACTAAAGCATCTGCAGACGACAATTTCAATGTGGTTCAAATGGTGCAATGTGTCTTTGACAGGGTAGAAAAAATTGTGGGAAAAGGAGAAAATGCTGGGTACCAGCATTTTCTTCTTTTCCCACAATGTTTTCAAAAGGCTTCTTTTCCAGAGTCCTCAAAAGGCAGCATTGTGTGGTAAAGTCCACATATATAACAACAACTTTGGCTATAAATTGTTCTCTATAGATTAGACTTTTCACCTGGAGGTAAAGTTTTAGAATAGTTGTCTATTTTGAAAGCATTTGCTGATAACATGGCAAATGTGGCTGAAATGATTGGAATCATCTTCGAAAGAGTAGAAAACATTGTGGGAAAGAGGAAAATTTGCCAGTAACCAGCATTTTCTTCCTTTCCCACAAGGTTTTCGGAAGCCATTTTCTTCAGTGTGATAAAATGTTCTACAAAACAAGTGTCCTACCTTTTATTTAAAGATTTCACACTGCTGGGTACCAGTTTTAGCCAAACATCATGTGGCTGTTTCCCATTTAAGGTCAGCTGGGCCACGTCAGCAGCCATATGCACGGTAAGGTTATCTGGACTCGTGAGCAAGGCCCGTAATTCTTCCATTTCACCCACGACCTAGAAACAAGATGCAGACTTGATTCAAACCTATACCCAACAAACCTGAAAAAGGCTTTTGAAAAAATTGTGAGTACAGGAGAATATGGTGGTTAGCAGTATTTTCTTTTCCCACAATAATGATACTCTGTCAAAGACAAATTCTATTATTGGACTGATATTCTATTTGTCTTCTACAAATACTTTCAAAATGGACATGTCTAAAAAATTTTGTCATTTGTTAAAGAGCACCTATTAAAAACTGTAGCAAATGACAAAATTTTACCTCATCCCTATGGAATGTATTTGCAGAGGACATTATACTACCGCTAATATGTTTGGTTTGTCTTTGTATAAATGAAACATTGCCTGAAAAGGAGAAAATGCTTGTTACCAACATATTCTCCTTTTTACATCAATCAAAGTTTTGAAAAGCCTTTTTTCCCCCCAAGAATTATTAGGTGATCAAATGATTATGAGACTAAGAACCCACAAAATCTACACATATTAACTTTTAGAATGCCAAAGAACCCCAAAACGCATTTTCAGTCTAAAAAAATGGCAAAAATAAAAATCACAGTTTCAAGTTTGCTTATGTCTTAACTATACATAGTAAAATTAGTGTTGCACCCCCTGTGTTTTTAACGTGTTTAATTTTCTGGCGTGAATGATATGAAATGGGTTGGAAATTAGGATCTGGCTGCTGTATACAAGAACAAGCAAGTCTGTTGTCTCTGAAATGGAATGACCTGAGGTATCCCTTAACCTCATGGCAGCAGCTACTGATCGAGCTGTTTCAACCTCTCGTGAGAGGTGTGAGACAAAGACTGCAAGACTGTTTTGCATGCCCCGGGCGGAAGTACGCAATATTGCCTGATTTTGTGTGTCCATTCTCTGCAGGTCACTTTCAACCTGTTGTAAGTTTTGTTTCGACATCAAATTCCCTGTTTTAACCAAACTTAAACGCTTCTCGTTTTTCTTAAATTTGAAAGCAACATCTAGGCAAAAGATTCCCACTTACCATGAGGTCAAGGGGTACCTCAGTTCAGTTCATTTTATGGGCAAAAGACGAGTCTGTTGGTGTATGCAGCAGCCAAATTCTAATTTCGACCCAATTTTATCTCATTCACGTCAGAAAATCAAACCCAGTAAAAAACACAGGGGGTGCAACACTAATTTTACTATGTATAGTTGTTTCATCAAAGTGGATAGTGTAGATGAAAGATAAGGCGGCAGATTTTGTGCAGCCTGATCTTGATATAGACAGGCCACAAAAACAACTATAGTTGCGAAAGGCGATTTAACCCATTGCCTCATAATCCCGACTTTATTGACCCCGAGGAAAATGCCTTTTTAAAACATTTGGGGAAAAGCAGAAAATGCTGGTAACCAACATTTCTCCTTTTCCCACAATGTTTTCTATCCATCTAATGAGGAAAAATTATTTTAGCCACAATGAAATTGTTGTCTGCAAATGCTTTCAATTTGCACAATTCTTCACAATTCTATAATTTTATTGTTTGGTAAAGAGTAAAGACGTTAACAATCATGAGACATTTCCACAAGGCTTTGCAAAGTTCTGGGGCAAAATCTAAAAACGTATCAGGAGGATGCATATTCCATGAAGAAATTACCATTATTCTTTTTAACACTTGTCTTTCTTACTTAACCCATTACCACACAATTAAATTTTAGACTTGTCCAAATTGAAAGCAATTGCAGATGACAATTTAAGTGTGGCTCAAACGATAGAATTTGTCTTTGATATTGTAGAAAACATTGTCAGAAAAGGAGAAAAAGCATTTTCTCCTTTTCCCACAATGGTTTCAATAGGTTTCATATCCTGGGGTTGTTAAAACTTGGGATTGTGTGGTAAAGAGTTAATGATGGTTAGCCAACTATTGCCTTACTGAATTTAGAGATAAAATATCTTTGAAGTTTTGTATGCTGATAAATATCTGAATAGCCACCCCCCTCCTCCTCAAAACATGAATGCATAAAATCACTTTGAAGTTAAGCAGAAATCAATTGCTACCTACACACTGTTCTTTTGCCG
The DNA here is from genome assembly GCA_945859785.2 of Tridacna gigas. Lineage (NCBI taxonomy): Eukaryota > Metazoa > Mollusca > Bivalvia > Cardiida > Cardiidae > Tridacna > Tridacna gigas. The sequence goes on along the minus strand of OX244028.2, from coordinate 4,911,318 downwards.
TGATGTTTTAAAATATCATCTGCTGATGTGTAGTCAACTACAGATGGATATTTTGTAGACCAAGTTTGTTGTTGGGAATTTAATGCTGTTTTCAACATTATTTCAGTCATATAACAATGGCCAACACATCTGTCGATGCATTCCTTGATTTTTCTCAACCTACACTTTCCAAAACAAGAGTTCCAGATAGAGGGAGAGATTTTGATTTTAAACTTGAAAATATTAATCACTCTCCACTAAACCCTATGTTATGGGTACTCATTAGAATCGTCTCATTGAGACGATTCTGGTGAGTACCCATAACATAGGGTTTTGAAGAGAAATAATGGATTTAGAATATTATCACTCCTTATCTGGAGCTCAGCACAACATGATAATAAAGGCAGTAGCTGCTTTCCCGCTGTAACATTGTAGAAACAACGTTCAACTTGGAGAAGGAAATGCGTTCTGATCTGAAAACTGTAATAAATTCTCCATAAAAGTGTAAAACAACACTTACGACTTTTGGTTCTGATTCCAGTCTCTTCAGCAAACCTTCTAAGAATTTTCCTTGCCTCAACATACTGTTAACTTGATGGTTACAGTCTGAAGTATAAAAACGATTTTCATTAAGTCTTTACCACACAACAGAATTTTAGACATGTCCAAATTGAAAGCAACTGCAGATGACAAATAAAATGTGGGTCAAATGATGAAATTAAACTTTAGTTGGGTAGAAAACATTGTGGGCAAAGGAGAAAAATGCTGGTTATCAGCATTTTCTCCTTTTCCAACACTGTTTTCAAAAGTCCTTTCAATCAGGGTTGTTAAAACTCTGGATTGTGTGGTAAAGCGTTAAACATATCTAACACTCAACCCTTTACCACACAATCCCAAGTTATACAACCCTTTTGTCCCTCTATAACATGAGACAATTTCAGACTCATCCATATGGAAACATTTTGAAGTCTACAAATTAAATGCTGGCTGCAAGATGGATGGGGTTGTTCTATTAACCCTTTACCATACAATCCCGAGTTTTAACGACCTTGGAAATGACCTGTGAAAGCATTGTGGGAAAAGGAGAAAATGCTGGTAACCAGCATTTTCTCCTTTTCCCACAATGTTTTCTACCCTATCAAAGACAGAAATCATCATTTGACCTACCTTTAATTAGTCATCTGCAAATGCTTTCAATTTGCTTTCAATTTGGTCAAGTACAAACTTTTGTCGTCTGATAAAGAGTTAAAGGATGGGCCAGTATTTTCTCATTTTTCTACAATGTTTTTCACAGCTATCCTACTCAGGGTCCTTAAAACTCAGGATTGTTTGGTAAAAGGTAAAAAGGAGACTTTAAAAACATTGTGGTAAAATAAAAAAGATGCTGGTAACCAGACCTATCTCCTTTTCCCACAATTCTCTTGAGCCATTCCATGATAAATCCCACATTCAGATCAACTTTTTATTAAATTTTGTCCTCTGCAAGTGCTCTGTATTAGGTCAAGTTCAATGATAATGGGTGAAAGAGCCAGGGATTCTCCAACATATTGTCATGCAACCAGTACACCTATTTATAGTTTCCTGGAATTTCACCACTACTTTGCTAAATATTCTTTGCAAGTCATTTGTTGCTTTCCAAAATAAAAATCAGTGGTCAGAAAGCTATGAAACATGCTGCAGTGACTATAATCAATCCTCGGAAAGAAATCTGCTATGCTGGGAATTCAGATCAGCAGCCCCTGGGTTAACTAATTACCAAACTATAAACTTGACTTGTCCAAATTGAAAGCATTTGCAGACAACATTAAATGATGATAAAATTACTGGAATTTTCAATAAAAAGTAAGAAAGCATGGTGGAAAAAGGAGAAAATGCTGGTTACCAGCATTTTCTCCTGTTCCAGTAATGTTTTTAAAAGGATTTTTCTTTGAGATTGTTAAAACCCAGAATTGTTTGGTAAAATGTTAAAGTTCCCTATCTACTCATTTCAAGCCAAATATAACCCATTCAATTGATATTTTATCAAACTATAGCCATTCTTGTGGCTTCATGTCAGATATTACACCTGGCGGTTGTGAGATTGCAAAGATTACGATAGACGGAAAATACAATTTTGGACTTGGCCTTTCCACTCATTCAATCCAGGATATCTCATGATGCTTGTCACGTGACTGTGTACGACCTTTACCCTGCATATTCATGCTGCTGGAAAGAGTTGAGATACTCTACCCATGTGTACTGTCGCAACAATCTATGACACATGAACCCAACAGCAATTTACTCAAGGATGTTGGGAGTTTTATATTGAGAGTGCACTGGAATGATTTCAAAGAGAGTAGAAATGTAAATTTTGTATGTGTAAATTAACATTGAGTGCTTTTTTCTAAAAGAAAGGGAAAAGACATGATCCTACAAATAGACGAGTGCGACATTTCCCGCACTGAAACAACAAGTAGCTTTCTATTTTTAGATGGGGGGGTATGCAAATGACTTTAGCGATAAACTATCATGATTTTGTTAACAATTTTGACCCGACGTAATTTTCTCCCAACCAACATTCATTTCCAATAACAAATCTGAAACTTCTTTTTATTCTTTGAGGCCATAGATATTGCTGATTTACTGATTTAAGCACAACTTCTATATTCAGCTTAAAATGAGTTGCTAGGGAATTTTAAAGCTCTGAACGTTACAGGACTGAGCTCCCAGGCCTGGCAGATTTTGGTCTGCACAAAGAAAATTATATATCCAAACACACAGCAGCTACAGACTGTTGATGGAACACAGTACTTTCAGTTTTATGGCAAAAAACATCATCACACAAATTTCCCAACTCTATAGATGTACACAGTGATTGGGAAAGGATTTTTTGCAATGGGACAATGTCCCTTTGGTCAGGAAATTCAATGTGACATTTTAAAAACCAATGTGACAATTTCAACAACACAAACTTATTGAGCCCTGGCCTTCAGGCAACTTTAATTTCTTTTTCGGGGGCATTTTAGACGTTGAAAATTAAATTTTATTATTCAATTCAAGCAGCTAAACAGACAAATTCACGACGACGACATAGGTACAAATTTTCAATGAGCGTTTCATGATTTACAAGTTGATGACGTCTCGCTCACCTACGCTACTCATTTTTATAGAGCGTCTAATCGGATCCGATCGAAATAGATTTGCCCCACGATTTTTCGTACTTTTTCTGAAGTCAAAAATTGAATGGGACACGGGCGCACTTGATAGTGAAAACGATGTGACGTTCTGGATTTTAATGTGACTATGGCGCATGGCGCAAGCCTTTCCCAGTCAGTGTGAACAAGGCCATTGTCTTCCAAGTACAGGGGCCCCAGGCCCCTAGTGAAAACAGACAGGAAACCCCTGATAGATGAATAAATGATATTGACTTTCTAAAACTGAAAGTCAGACCAAAGCATTGCAATTTCAAAGGTGTTTTAACCCTTACCACACAATCCCGACTTTTAACGACCCTGTGAAAGAAGCCTTTTAAAAGCATTGCGGGGAAAGGAGACAATGCTGGTAACCAGCATTTTCTCCTTTTCCCCAGCAATGTTTTCTACCCTTTCCAAATCAATTTTCAATTTTTGAGTCACATTTATTTTGTCGTCTGCAAATACTGTCAATTTGGACAAGTCTAAAATTTTGTCGTTAGGTAAAGAGTTAACAGAATATTTCATTAAAGGTAGGACAGTGTAAATGCAAGACCTTGAATCTACACAGTCAGTTAAAGTAACAGTTTGACAGTGTAGCGGAAATTTACATCACACTGTACATGTTTCAGGTGAAACTTCACATTTTCTTGTATGTTGGAATAGCCCCTCTGATCACAGAGTATAACTTTTAAAAGTGTGGCAGAACTTTTTGATCACACTGTACATATTTTAGGCAGAATCTGAAATTTTCTTGTATGTTGGAAGAATGCCTCTCTGGTCATAGACTGTCAAATTAAAAAAGTGTGGCAGAACTATTCAATCATGCTGTACATGTTTCAGACAGAGTTTGACATGTTCTCGTATGTTGGAATAGTGCCTTTCTGGTCACCGACTGTAAGACTTAAAAGTGTGGCAGAACTTTTCAATCACGCTGTAGATGTTTCAGGCAAATTTTGGCATATTCTCATATGCTGAAGCAGAGCCTTGTAGCTCAGTTGATAGCGTACAGGACTTGAAACCAGATTGTTGCTGGTGTGAATCCCATGCTTGGTAAATTTCTTTTTGAGAATTGATGATTGTCTTTGCGACAGGATTCATTCTTCTCTCACCTCTACTCATTGTTTTTGACGGTGGTTGTTTGGGAAAGTAGCTAGTGACCTGGAAGATCACTGTTTGAAGTACTGGAAAAAAATCAAAGAAAGCTAGGATAGGTGCACTGGCTGCCACAATGTAACTGAAAAAATGTTGAAAACGAAGCAAAACACCATTTACAATAATTTAGCCATGCTCTGTGAAAAGGGAGTTTAATGCATCTGCAAAGCGTATTGACCCATGTCAGCCTGTGCAGTCCGCCCAGACTCACATGGGTCAAACCTTTTTGCTTTTTGTATATTTTCTGCATGTCAAAGAACCAATCTAACTCAGGATTCATCCCGTTGTTAGACAAATCGGTTTTATAGATCAATAATGATGTGACGACTTTCATCGGTATAATGCATCATTGGGATACATTAACTCTTTACCACACGACAAAATTTTAGACGGGTCCAAATTGAAAGCAATTGCGGATGACAAATTAAATGTGACTCAAAAATTGAAATTTGTTTTGGGAAAGGTAGAAAGCATTGTGGGAAAAGGAGAAAATGCTGGTTACCAGCATTTTCTCCTTTTCCCACAATGTTTTCAAAAGGCTTCTTTCTCAGGGTCGTTAAAAGTCGGGATTGTGTGGTAAAGACTTAAACCCCTTTTGTCAGAGCATGGCTCATCTGCATGTTCAAACAGTGCAATTCTGATCACCAGGATGTAAATGATACCTGGAGTGAATAGAAGGTTTCTAAGTAACACCGTCATCACAGAGTTCCCTTTCTGTTTAAATTTGTTGATGGTGTTATTCATACGTTTCGCAACCACCTTTAGTCTGTCACCTTCAAACTTGGTTTGGTATAAAATCTCTCTCAACAAATTTACACCTTTTTCATATTTCTCTCTCTCAACCTGGAAAAAAGAAATCAGAATCATAATTCTTGACTGTTTAACATGTGATCCTGCATTTTTACCACTTTGAGAAGGGCTACCACTGAAAACAGTGTATCAAAAAGAGAAAATGCTGGTTGCCACCAACATTTTCTCCGTTTAACATATTGCTTTCTATTCTTTCTTAACCCTTCACCAGCCAAGCCCCTCCCCCCCCCTTTAATTCCTTACAACTGGAGAATTTTAGACTTGATCAAAGTCAAAACATTTGCAAGAAGACAAATAAATAGAGTTGTGCTCTGGCAAAAGGGAGCCTAATGCATCTGCGAAAAGTAGCGACCCAGGTCAGCCTGTGCAGTCTGCGCAGGCTGACCTGGGCTGAGACTTTTTGGTATTGGTCAATTTTCTGCATGGCTAAGGACCATTCTATCTCCAGATCCAGTTGATTGTCAGACAAAATGGATTTTATGGATCTTTATTTATGTGATGACTTACTCGGTGTGATGCATCACAGAGATGCACTAAGCCCCCTTTTGCAAGAGCATGGCTCAAATGATGGTCTCTATCTTTAACCCTTTACCACACAATCCCGACTTTTAATGACCCTGAGAAAGAATCTTTTTGAAAACATTGTGGGAAAAGGAGAAAATGCTGGTAACCAGCATTTTCTCCTTTTCCCACAATGTTTTCTACCCTTTAAAAAAAAACAAATTTTAATTTTTCAATCACATTCATTTTGTTGTCTGCAAATGCTTTCAATTTGGACCAGTCTAAAATTCTGTCGTTTGGTAAAGAGTTAAAAGGGTAAAATACATGTTACCAGCATTTTCTCCTTTTCCCACAATGTTTTCAAAAGCCTCCTTCCTCAGGGTCATAAATCACTGAATTATTTGGTAAAAGCTAAAGTTGTGAGAAAAATGATGTAAAAATATCTAAGCTATGCTCTGTGAAAAGGTGGTTGGATGCATCTGCAAAAAATATCGATCTGCCCAGCAATCCCTATAAGCAATCCATGCAGGCTGACCTGGGTTGAAACCTCTTGCTATTGGTCAATTTTCTACATGTCAAAGGTCATAATTGATTGATTAATTGATTGTATGGTGTTTGACGCCATTTTCAACATTATTTCAGTTATATCACGGCGGCCAGCGCACCTACCCATGCTTTCCTGGAGTTTCTTTTACCAGTACTCCGCACAATATTCTTTCCAAGCCACTGGCTGCTTTCACATATAACCATCATCGAAACAATGGTCAGCGGTGAGAGAGGAATGAATCCTGTCGCAATGACTATCATCAATCCTCGGAAAGAAATTGGCCAAGCCTGGAATCGAACCAGCAACCGCCTGTTCTCAAGTCCTGTACACTACTGACTAAGCTATGGGGGCTTGGTATCAAAGGTCAAGACTACCTCTTGGTTCCGTTGGTTGTTAGACAAAATAGATTTTATGGATCCACAATTATGTGATGACTTGCTTGGTATCATGCGTCATGGAGATGCATTAAACCCCCTTTTGCCACAGCATGGTTCACACAAATTATGAAGTTTACTCAAGAAAAATTTCTTTTCATCATGAACAACAATACAAAATTTTCCTCTGCATTATACCTGCATCTGTAACATAACAATCTGTGGAAAACTTCCACAGGTGAACTTTCTGCCTTTCTCTCCGAGACAAGCCTCCGTTGATAATGTGTCGGCTTCAAGCAGGGAGATAACTTCTTCATGAGGAATTATTACTGAAATAAAAAGAGGAGTAACTGCAAGAAAATTCTAGACACGTTTGCTTGTTTTTAGAACGACTAAAACTTTACAGGAAAATCCTGTTTTTAACTCTTTACCACACAATCCCCAGTTTAACAGCCCTAACGAAGATGGCTTTTGAAAACATTGTAGGAAAAGGAGAAAATGCTGTTAACCAGCATTTTCTCCTTTTCCTACAATGTTTCCTACCCTATCACAGAGTGAAATCCTCATTTTACCAATATTTAACCCTTTCCCAAACGACAAATTTTGGACTGCAGACAACAATTTTAAATTTGATGAAAATGGCAGAAGGTTCTCAAAAAGGGTAGAAAACAGTGTGGGAAAAGGAGAAATTGCTCGTTACGAGCAATTTCTCCTTTTCCCACAGTGTTTTCAAAAGACTTGTACTGCACACATGTGAAAACCAGGGCTTGTTTGGGAAAGGGTTAATATGTCCTCTGCAAATGCTGCCAAATTCGGTTGAAGCCAAAATATTGTCGTTTGCTATAGAGTTAACTACCTTGAGGAAGAGGACTTTTGAAAACACTGTGGGAAAGGAAGAAATTCTGATAAACAACAGTAAACACTGAAACCTAGGTTTTGGGTACTCATTAGTAACAAGCAGACAGAAGTAAAAGCGACTTGGCAATGTTTTACTTAGTATTCAAACTCATTTTTCTGCCAGTGACTAACACTTGGACCTATCACAAAATAACAGGTTGTCATCTTCACAATAATTTCTATACTTTTAAAAATACATCGATACTCCTTCTCAGCCAGTTTTTAGCCCTTTCGATCTTTATTTGATAGAATTAAATCATTCTTGTATCTTCATGCCAAATGTTGCTCCTGACGGTTGCAAGGTTGCACAGATTACGACAGATAGAAAATGCATTTCTTTTTCTAGAGGCCTTCAAAGAAATCACTGTTGTCGTTTCAAGTTTTAAATGAGGACAAATCTCTTGAGTTCCTCTTCCCCTTACATCATCTTTATTGGTAATATATATATATATATAACACACACAGCTGACTAAATTCTGAGTCATTCTACACACTATCAAGTTTTAACAGTGTTTTTTTTTTTTCTCTCTGGCTGTAAGGATGTATCTTTAAATGGTATGATTTATATTTAAGAGTGTTTTAAAACTCACAATGTTTTTTTTTTTTGCTTCAACTGGGCTTTTATAAATCTAGTTTTATATCAATCGTCTTACCCCCATCTCTTTCTATAGATGTCTCAAAAATCACTTCACAAAATAAAGGGAGGTAATACTTTAAGTTCTGTGGTACGCATGTTGAATCCAATAACACATCAAACTGAAAAGATTCCCCAAAAAGATTCCGTTAACTTTTTACAAAACAAACCCAAGTGTTAAGGACCCTGAAGAAAATTTCTTTTGAAATCATTGTGGGAAAATATGCTGGTAGCCAGGACTTTAACCTTTTTTCACAATGTTTTCTACCCTTTCAAAGACACTTTCCACTATCTGAGCCACAAATTAACCATTTCTCAAACAAAAAAAAATATCAGACTCTCAACTAATAAAAAAAAAAAAAAAAATTCAACAAATCAACATACAATACCATTCAACAAATCAACTTAAAATACCAGTCAACTGATCAATCAATCAAAACAAAATTTTCTCTCTGCTAGGTAACAGAATTTTTATTTCAATATTCAAAGTAATTTGAAGATGACCACAAAGATATTCAAAAAAAGTATAAAATACCTCATTTTGGTTATTCCAATGTACCAACACTGTAGGAAGAGGAGAAAATGCTGTTAGTCTGCATTTTCTCTATTTCCTTCCAAGCTTTTAACCCTTTAACCCTTTACCACACAACACAATTATAGCCTTGTCCAAATTGAAAGCATTTGCAGACAACAATTTCAATGTGGCTCAAATGGTACAACTTTTTGTTGATAGGGTAGAAAACATTGCGGGAAAAGGAGAAAATGCTGGTTACCAGCATTTTCTCCTTTTCCCACAATGTTTTCAAAAGGCCTCTTTCCCAGGGTCGTCAAAAGGCATCATTGTGCAGTAAAGGGTTAACAAGCATAAAATTTCTTCGGCTTGACCAAATTGGAAGCATTTGCAGATGAAAAAATCAATGTGACTGAATAATTGAATTGTTTTGGGAAGGGTAGAAAGCATTGTGGGAATAGGAGAAAATGCTGGTTATGAGCATTTTCGTCTTTTCTCACAATGTTTTCAAAAGGCTTCTATCTGAGGGTCGTCCAAAGTCTGGATTGTGTTGTAGAATTAAAAGCTTGTCTTCTTCAGGGTCCTTAAAATAAGAGATTTGTTGGTACAGGGTTAGAAGTCTGGAAAGATTGAATAATTATTGATAAAATTCAAACCTGGACAAAATTTGTGTGGATATCATCAAGCTGAAACCGAAACGGAATTTTATCCAATCGAAACGCTTGGTATCCCTTCCCTGCGGAGATGTCAGCACTTCCTCTGTTGCAACTTGGAACTATGGGATGGAAATTAATGGAGGCCACATCTGGTACATTAACACTTGTTAACATAGAATCTGGGGGTGGTTTCTGTAAAAGATTTAAGTTGTTGCGGACAATTTTATGCATATTACAGAACACCATTTTGGAAAATATTGTGACAAAAATTGTTTAATACGAGCAATTTTCATTTTTATCAGACTTTTCTTAATTGGGTATTCATTTATTAAGCTTATTTATTACAACTGAAAGCATAAACATTTGATATAGCAAATATGGCTTTAACCCTTCACCGCACAATCCCAACTTTTAACGACCCTGAAGAAGAACCCTTTTGAAAACATTGTGGGAAAAAGAGAAAATGCTGGTAACCAGCATTTTCTCCTTTTCCCACAACGTTTTCTACCCTTTAAAAAAACAAATTTCAATTCTGAGCCATATTTGATTTGTCGTCTGCAAATGCTTTCAAGTTGGACCAGTCTAACATTTTGTCGTTTGGTAACGAGTTAATCAACTTTTAACTTTTACTTTATTTTTCAATGCAATCAATTCTATCTATAATCCACAAATTCAAAGCAGCAAACTTTCAGAATATTCCTATAAATCATTGATAACAAAATATTAATGAATTCTTTCCAGCTCTTACCTAGAAGGATTGAGAACACTGGTATGCATTCATTTCACTTTTCTCATTTAAAGCTTTATCCCCTATGTCACCTTGCTGTATAGCTTTATACCCTAACTACATTTTGCTCCATAGTTCCATCCCTTTACGTTATTTTGCTATATAGCTTTGTCCATCTTACCACATTTTGCTGTAAAGCTCGGTTTGCCTTGTTTTGCTGTACGGCTTTATCCCTCTTACCTCACTTTGCTGTACAGCTTCTTACATGTAACTGCGTTTTGCTGTATAGCTTTCTCCCTCTTACCTCATTTTGCTGTATAGCTTCTTACCTGTAACTGCGTTTTGCTGTATAGCTTTGTCCCCCTTACCTCATTTTGCTGTATAGCAATGTCCTTTTCACCTCATTTTTGTATGGCTTTATCCCTCTTACCTCATTTTGCTGTATGGCTTTATCCTTCTTACCTCATTTTGCTGTATAGCTTCATCCCTGTAACTGCGTTTTGCTGTATTGCTTTGTCCCACTTACCTCATTTTGCTTTTATCTCATTTTGCTCTACAGCTTTTTCCCCCAACTTCATTTTGCAGTATCCCTTACCTCATTTTTCTTCCCCCCTTTATTTTGCTGAATAGTTTTACCCCTAACCTCATTTTGCTGTATAGCTTTATCCCCCCTTACCTCATTTTGGTTTACAGCTTCCCCCTTACCTTATTTCACTGTATTCTTTTACCTCATTTTGCTGTATAGCTTTATCCTGTTTATCTCATTTTGCTTTATCGCTTTATCCTCTTTATCTCATTTTGCTGTATAGCTTTATCCTCTTTATCTCATTTTGCTATGTACCATTACTTCATTTTCCTCTACAGCTTTATCCTCCTTACCTCATTTTATTGTATAATCTTATCTCAGTTTGCCCTACATCTTTATCCTCCTTACCTCATTTTATTGCAGAATCTTATCTCAGTTTGCCCTACATCTTTATCCTCCTTACCTCATTTTATTGTATAATCTTATCTCAGTTTGCCCTACATCTTTATCCTCCTTACCTCATTTTATTGTATAATCTTATCTCAGTCAGCCCTACATCTTTATCCTCCTTACCTCATTTTATTGCATAATCTTATCTCAGTCTGCCCTACAGCTTTATCCTCCTTACCTCATTTTATTGCATAATCTTATCTCAGTTTGCCCTACAGATTTATCCTCCTTACCTCATTTTATTGTATAATCTTATCTCAGTTTGCCCTACAGCTTTATCCTCCTTACCTCATTTTATTGTATAATCTTATCTCAGTTTGCCCTACAGCTTTATCCCTTCATACCTTATTTTAACTTTACCCCCATACCTCATTAACTTTACCCCCATATCTCATTAACTTTACCCCAATACCTCATTAACTTTACCCCCATATCTCATTAACTTAAACCCCATATCTCATTAACTTTACCCACATAGCTCATTAACTTTACCCCAATACCTCATTTTGCCCCCTAGCTTTATCCCTCCTTTCCCCATTTTGCTTGATAGCTTTTTCCCCTTACCTCCTTTTGCCCTAAATCTTTACCCACTTACATAATTTTGCACTATAGCTTTGTTCCCTTACCCCATTTTGCTGTATAGCTTTATACCCTTAACTCTTTACCACAGAATCACAAGTTTTAGCTACCCTTTTAGAAAAGCCTTTAGAAAACATTGAGGGAAAAGGAGAAAATGCTGGTAACCAGCATTTTCTCCATTTCCCACAATGTTTTCTAACCTTCCTATAACAAATTTTGAGTTTTGAGTCACATTTATTCTGTCTGAAAATGCGTTCAATTTGGACAAGTCTAAAATTTTGTTGCTTGGTAAAGAGTGAACTCAGTTTGCTGTATAGCTGTTCATCTGTACCTTATGTTGCTCTACAACACTCTCCCTCTGCATATTCTAGTTGGCTGGCCAAATATCTAAACATCCAAATTCTCTTACTTCATTTTGTTCAATAGCTTTATCAAGTGCATCAGCTTTGTCCTGCAGTCCATCTTTACCAAGTTCTTCTTGTTGCTTTTCTGTTCTTTCAGACTCTTCTTCTGCATATTCCTCCCTGAGTGCTGTACTGGGCTGGCCCAATATCTGAACAAGTATGAATTAATATTAACCCTTTATCAAACAATCCATGCTTTTATTGACCCTGCCAAGCCTTGGTAGCTCAGTCTGTAGCATACAGGACTTGAGAACAAGGGTTGCTGGTTCAATCCCTGGCTCGGTCATTTTTTTCTGAGGAATGATGATAGGATTGCGACAGGATTCATTTCTCTTTAACTGCTGACCATTGTTTCAACTATAATTATGTGGGAAAACAGCCAGTGGCTTGGAAAGAACATTGTGCAGAGTGCTGCTTAAAGAAACTCCAGGAAAGCATGGATAGATGCATTGGCCACCGCAACATAACTGAAATAACTTTGAAAATGGCATTATATGAAATATACAATCAATCATTCAATTTAATGACCCTGAGGAAGATGGCTTTTGAACACAATGTAGGAAGAGAAGAAAAATGCTGGTAATCAGCATTTTCTCCTTTAAGTTTTCCCACAATGTTATAGCCTTTGAAAGACAAATTTTATGTTTTCAGTATCATTTGATCATGTCGTCTCCAAATGTTTTCAGTTTGGACAAGTCTAAAATGTTGTTGTTTGGTAAAGAGTTGATGTAGTTTCTGACCTCTTTACCTGCAAGAAAATTTTACACCAAAACATAAAACACTTGCAGATCACATAAGAAATGTGGCTTAAATGACTGGATTTGTCAATGGGTAGAAAACATTATGGGAAAAGCAGAAATGCTTTTAACGAACCCTTTCTCCTTTGCCCATGAGGTTTTCAAAGGCTTTGTCTGCCAGGATTGTTAAAACTTGGGACTGTGTGGTAAATGGTTAAGTATGTGTAGGAGAGGTGATGACAGGAGAGAATTTCCAACAGAGTTATACTGTCTGGACAAAATAGATAGTCCAAAATGGATAGTCAGAGAAATCTACAGTTTAGAAAGCCCAAGGCATCTACTATTCATGCAAGAAAATTGGTCAGTCTTTGCTTGCTTCTTATTGCAGTGAATTCTGTCATAACACAGCAGCTGGTGCAACTATGAAATCCTAAAGCTTCTGTACTAGTTCTATTGATGGCACTGACTACTTTATTAAATACAGAAAAAGGAAAACTATTCAACGGGGACAGAAAAATGAATCCTGTTGCAATGACTACCACCATCAAGAAAAATTTTGACCAAGTTATATTTGACCTCCCAAAATTGATTCATTGATTAGTATTATACACCGTTATCATTATGGTATTTAACGTTGTTTTCAACATTATTTCAGTTACATCGCGGCCAGTCCACCTATCCATACTTTCGTGGAGTTTCTTTAACCAGCGCTATGCGTAATATTCTTTCCAATTCACTGGCTGCTTTCCCACATAACCATCGTCCAAACCATGGTCGGAGGTGAGAGAGGTATGAAACACTGTTGCAATGACTATCATCAATCCTCAGAAAAAAATTGGCAGAGCTGGTGATCAAACCATGGACCCCTGTTCTCAAGTCCTGTACACTACTGGCTGAGCTACTGGGGTGCAGTCCAAACTCAGACAGAGGCTTGATTAAGTTTATGATTTATCATTTCAAATTCTGATGATATTACATTCTTGAGGATGTGATTATAACAGGCATAGCTGTTACCCCGTACCCATGCCTTACTTTAACCCTTTCCCAAACAACAAATTTTGGACTGGTCCAAATTGAAAGAGTTTGCAGATGACAATTTTAAATTGGATGAAAATGGCAGAAAGGTCTCAAAAAGGGTAGAAAACACTGTCGGAAAAGGAGAAATTGCTCGTTATGAGCAATTTCTCCTTTTCCCACAGTGTTTTCAAAAGACTTGTACTGCACACACGTGAAAACCAGGGCTTGTTTGGGAAAGGTTTAATTCTTTACCAAAAACAAACTTGTGCACCTGTCCAAATTGAAAGCAATTGCAGACAACAAATTAAAGGTGACTCAAATGGAAGCATTTGCTCTTGAAAATGGAGAAAACATTGTGTGAAAGGGAGAAAATGCTGATTTTTCCAGCATTTTCTCCTTTTCCTACAATGTTTCCAAAAGCTTTCCATCTCTGGGTTGTTAAAAGTGGGGACTGTATGGTAAAGGGTTCAGCATTATTTAAAATAATTGACCCTGAAGAAGATTGCTTCTGAAAACATGGGAAAAGGACTTTTAGTTCACGAAAATATTTAATCAAAAACGATACCACATAAAGATGCTCTATTCACTCACCAGAAGATAGTTTTTGTCTATGAAATAACCCATGCCTTGTGAAAAGGGGGCTTAATGCATCTGCGAAACGTACTGACCCAAGTCAGCCTGTTCAGTCCGCGCAGGCTGACCTGGGCCGAAAGTTTTTGCTATCGGTCAATTTTCTGGTTGTCAAAGAACCCGTCTACCTCTTAATTCTGCAGCTTGTGAGACAAAAATGGATTTTATGGATCCATTATCATGTGATGACTTGCTTGGTGTAGTACGTCACAGAGATGCATTAAGCCCCCTTTTGCCAGAGCATGCCTCAAATGTTTCAGTCCATTAAACCAATAGCTTTATGGTTCAAGAAAAAAGTTGGGGGAGAACGGTACAATATTTTAAGACCTATTCACTCACCAGAATATAATTGTTATCTACATTTTACTTCTGTACCATTTCAAGCCAAAATCCCTCTAGTTCAAGCAGAAAAATCAGTTGAAAATCATACCATATTCAGGAGACCTTTTCACTCACCAGAACAAAGTTTTTATCTACGAGATATTTCTGCACCAGGCCAGACCAATAGCTCTCTGGTTCGCTCTTCATTTTGTTGAACATGGGAACTGTTTGTACTCGGACTTCCAACTATAAATAAATATAGACCAGTTAGGCCTTTACCAAACAATCCGGAGCATTTACGACCATAGGAGTAAAACATTTTTTGAAAATATTTGTGGAAAAATGAAAAAAATGCTGCTAACTAGCATTTTCTCCTTCTCCCATATTGGTTCCTACCCCTTCAAAGACAAAAGCCATCAAGCCATCATTGAAACCACATTACATTTGTTGTCTGCAATTATGTTCAATTTGGACGAATATAAGTTCCTGTTGTCTGGATAAAGAGTTAAGTCTTTACCAAACGACAAAATCTTTGACTTGTCTAAATTGATAGCATTTGCAGACGACAAATTAAACATGATTTGAAAACTGAAATTTGCCTTTGGAAGGAAAGAAAACATTGGGGGAAAATAAGAAAATGCTGGTGACCAGCATTTTCTTCTTTTCCCACAATGTTTTCAAAAGGCTTCTTTCTCAGGGTCGTTAAAAGTCGGGATGTAAAGAGTTAAGCAAAATGCAGCACTTTATGTTTATATTCTAAGCCTTAACAGTTGTGTGTGTGTGTGTATGTGTGTGTGTGTGTGTGAGAGAGAGAGAGTATCAAATACAGTAAAAGTGGACATTATTGCAGGTCCAGAATTTTGCATTTTATCAAATTCTTACCTTGTGGGTATTTAAATTTCCGTGAGAATTGCTAAACTTATTACTGAATTTAATAATTCTCCATTTTTACGGCTATAAAACATTTTTAATTGGCAATACTAAGAATAACTAGACTGGTATTCTGGTCAAATTTGATGAAAAAAGCCACTCAATGATGTTGACAAGGTCCCAGTTAATCGCTTTAACATGACCCGGGCGTCCAGGCGAAGTATATCTTTTAGTTTTATGTAGCTTAAATTTTCCCTGATGGATGTCTTTGCGGTTTTTTATTAATACACAAAAATCACCAAGATTTCCATGAAGGGAACATTTCAGGCTTTACAGTATTTTATGTACAATATGTTATCATAATGGCATAATAAGAAATTACAAATCAAATAGGATAATTATACTGGATTCTGTAAATTGTAATAAAGGGTCAAATTACTTACATCTCTCTGATTGTCCCCGAAGAGAAAGTCACCGATCAAGTACATCGCCATTCTGTTGTGTGGGTTGTCCTCCATCTGCGTAGAATAAAGGTAAAAATTAACCCTTTACCACACAATCCCAAGTTTTAACGACCCTGGTAGATAAGACTTTTGAAAACATTGTGGGAAAAGGAAAAAATGCTGGTAACCAGCATTTTCTCCTTTTCCCACAATGCTTTCTAACCTTTCATAAACAAGTCAAATCATTTGAGCCACGTTTATTATGCCGTCTGCAAATTCTTTCAAAATGAACCAGTCCAAAATTTTGTCATTTGGTAAAGAATTAAATGGCTACATAAACCATTCGATCAAGTTGTAGTTGCTGTTGTCGGGAGACTACTTTTGAAAACATTGTGCCAAAAGGAGGTGCTCATTACAAGCAATTTCTTCTTTATTAACCCTTTCCCAAACGACAAATTTTGGACTCTTCCAAACCGAAAGAGTTTGCAGACGACAATTTCAGATTTGGAGAAAATGGCAGAAAGTTCTCAAACAGGGTAGAAAACACTGTGGGAAAAGGAGAAATTGCTCGTTATGAGCAATTTCTCCTTTTCCCACAGTGTTTTCAAAAGACTTTTACTGCAGACACGTAAAAACCAGAGCTTGTTTGGGAAAGTGTTAATAAGGTTTTCACATATGTAAAATATGAACGAATATGAAAACAGACATGAGGAATCCTGAGGTAAAATTGTCCTTTGACATGCAGAAATTTTACAAATAGTAAAAACTGTCGACCCATGTCAGCCTGTGCCGACGGCATTAAAACCCCTTTTCTGAGAGCATGGCATGCTTGTTTTGAATCTAAAGTATGAATGCATGCAAAAAAATTGTGGCAAAATCTTAAATTGCTTTCAATGAGCAATTTGTCCTTCTGCCACAATGTTTTCACGTAGTCATGTTTTAAGCTTTAATTCACATTTTATATCCCGATCATTATTTTACATAAATGTTTTCTACTGCAAATTAGTTTCAGAGGTATTGCACTAGTCTTAAGAGAACTTTGCTAAACCCGGGTAGGGCAGTCTGTCACGCACATGACTTGAGAACAGGTTGTTACTCGTTCAACCCTTTCCCAAACGACAAATTTTGGACTGGTCCAACTTGAAAGAGTTTGCAGACGACAATTTTAAATTTGATGAAAATGGCAGAAAGGTCTCAAAAAGGGTAGAAAGCACTGTGGGAAAAGGAGAAATTGCTCGTTATGAGCAATTTCTCATTTTCCCTCGTTGTTTTCAAAAGATTTGTACTGCAGACACGTGAAAAACCACGGCTTGTTTGGGAAAGGGTTAAATGCCCAGCTCTGTCAACATCTTTCCAAGGATGAATCATAGTCATTGCCAAAGGATTCATTCCTCTCTCATCACTGTTTTGACAATGGTTATGTGCGAAAGCAGCCAGTGGCTTGGAAAGGACATTTTGTAAAGTAGAGTAATAGAAAATTCCAGGAAAGTATGGATAGGTGCACTGGCCACTGTGATACGACTAAAATAATAATGAAAATGTTGTTAAACACCATACAATCAATCGACTAACAGTATTTCATAATAGTGACAGAAGAAATTGCTAGCAATGAGCAATATCCCTCTTTTTGCAACAATGTTTTCACATGTATCTATAATAATAATTAAACTTTCTAACTCTTTACCAGATGACAAATTTCTAGTCCAAATCAATTGTTCAAATCCAAACCTTTTGCAGATGACAAACGTAGCCCAAATAGTGTAGAAAACATTGCAGGAAAAGAAGAAAATGCTGGTAACCAGCGTTTTCTCCTTTTCCAACAATGTTTTCAAAAGCCTTCTTCCTCCAAGTCATTAAAATTCTGAACTGTGTGGTAAAGGGTTAAAGAGATATTTTCAAAATTGCTTACTGAAAGGTTGATTGACAATTTTTTCTCCTTGCCTTACAGTGTTTTCAAAAAACTGTCTGCCACAGTGTCATAAAAACACCAGATTGTATGGCAAAGGGTCTAGAAGCACTGGCAGACCACAAATTAAAAATGTCTCAAATAAATGGATCTGTCCTTGATAAGAAAGAAAACAATAAGGGAATGGGAGAAAATGCTGGTAACCAGCATTTTCTCCTTTTCCAACATTGTTTTGAAACGGCTTCTTCTACTGGGTCGTTAAAACTCCAGATTGTGTGGTAAAGGGTTAAATAAAAGTACTAACGGAAGAAAGAGCATCTAAAACTTTTCTATGTATCAAGTTGTACATTCTTTTCATGTCAATTTTTTCTTCCCCCAAGCTGATCTTCTTCAGCACTTCTTCTAATCTGAAAGAACAAGCCACATATCCTGATATCACATAACTAACTAACTAGCTCTCATAAATGTGATACAACCATTATGAATTTTCTTTAATTACTAGCCTTGTATTAGATGTTATATTTTAACCATTACGAATTTTCTTAATTCACATAACTACCCTTACTTTAGATGTTATATAACCAGGGCTACAGAAATGTCATAATCTCAATCGGTATGGCGGATCAATAGCACATTTGGCAAACCTTGGACGATCGGGAATAGGCCAAGTTGTGATGAGTGATCAACGGCAGTATATCTACATTACCCCACCCACATTCTTTGCCCCATTCCAACTCATGATTGGTCTGGGATTGTCTCATCACAAACTCATTCACAGCGATGGCATCAAGTAAAATTTCCTCAAGAATAATTTCTTCTTCATTTTCATCAAATGATTCCTGTTCATCGCTTTCGCTGTCATCGATAGTTTGCTTTAAAGCATCTCAATAAGTAGAGTTATTCTGCATTTCACCATTTTACTCTCGTTTTCTAGAATAACCTGGCCAAAGTAAACGTAAATCTTTGTCTGCTAAAATTTCACCCAGTTTGATCGTATCTTTGGATAGAATGACGTAATCGCTTGGTTTCTACATTAATTAGTTCATGTCTACACACTTTATGAATGAGTATATACCAGTAGCAAAAGTGAAAAGTAAGCAAATTTCTCAGGCAACCCCCTCGTGTAGACAGAAGTCTAGTCTGGGTTCCAGTCCGATAATTTTTTCCTTCTTTATATTTGGATGTTAATTTCATTTTTGACAAAGTAACGTCTGAATATGAAAAAGGAAAAAAAATGACTGGACTGAAACCCCGTCGTAAAAGTCGCATTTACCACTGATAGGTGAGATAGTGTCGTGTGAGCTGTGTCTATGCTTACCAGAAAATGGGTTAATTAGAAGGGATTAATTTCACTTGAGGCAATGATGGACGACGAAATCTCTTTAACCTGTCTTTTCTGTCAAAGTGACATGGTGATAATTGGATTAAAAAGTGGCCAATTAATGGCTTGACACTTGACCTAATGATCATAAATGCCTGCAGCAATGATTAAAGGTATGTTATTTTCTATCTGACCAGCCATATGGCGACTTTTCGGACTGATTTTTTTTAAAGTTTTTGAAAATAATTCGACTTTCTGTGTTATGTATTAGTCTGAACAAACAATTTTTTGGTTTTCTGTAGTCCTGTATATAACCACTATGAATTTTTCTTCAATTACAAAACTATCATCCTTTTACATGAAATATAACCCCTACCAGTTTTCTTTTAACCCTTTCCCAAACGACAAATTTTGGACTGGTCCAAATTGAAAGAGTTTGCAGACGACAAAGGGTAGAAAACAAAGGGTTAAACCTTTCCCAAACAAGCCCTGGTTTTCACGTGTCTGCAGTACAAGTCTTTTGAAAACACTGTGGGAAAAGGAGAAATTGCTGGTAACGAGCAATTTCTCCTTTTCCCCACAGTGTTTTCTACCCTTTTTGAGACCTTTCTGCCATTTTCATCAAATTTAAAATTGTCGTCTGCAAACTCTTTCAATTTGGACAAGCTAAAATTTTGTCGTCTGGTAAAGGGTTAACACATACCTTCTCTTGTCTTAAATGTAATAAAACCATTATAAATTTTCTTCAATCACATAACTTACCCTCATTTTAAATCTTTACCACACAATCCTGACTTTTAATGACCCTGAGAAAGAAAGCTTCTGAAAACATTGTGGGTAAAGGAGAAAATGATGGTAACCAGCATTTTCTCCTTTTCCCACAATGTTTTCTGCCAATCCCAAAACAAATTCCATTTTTTCAGTCACATTTATTTTGTCGTCTGCAAATGCTTTCAATTTGGACAAGACTAAAATTTTGTCGTTTGGTAAAGAGTTAAAGGTAATTTGCCATTACACTTTTATTTGTAACTCGTAACTTCTTTTGTTTTCAATGTAATACAATTTTTTACGATATTTTTCTTACCTTCCATACATCTGAGATAACCCTTTACCAGACGACAAAATTTCAACCTTGTCCAAATTGAAAACATTTGCAGACAACAATTTCAATGTGGCTCAAATGGAGCAATTTTTATTTGACAGGGTAGAAAACATTGTGGGAAAAGGAGAAAATACTGGTTGACAGTATTTTCTCCTTTAGCAACAATGTTTTCAAAAGCCTTCTCTTCCAAGGTTGTTAAAACTCGGGATTATGTGGTAAAGAGATAGGCAATAAGTACAATCATTGGTTAACCCTTTACCACACAATCCCGAGTTTTAACGACCCTGAGAAAGAAGCCTCTTGAAAACATTGTGGGAAAAAGAGAAAATGCTGGTAACCAGCATTTTCTCCTTTTCCCACAATATTTTCTACACTTCCCGAAACAAATTTCGGTTTTTGAGCCATATTTATCTTGTCGTCTGCAAATGCTTTCAGTTTGGACCTGTCTAGGATATTGTCGTTTGGTAAAGAGTTAAGTTCTGTAACCATCCTACTCATTTCTTAAACACTGCTGAGCCTGATTTCTCTGTGACTTTAACCCTATACTGCACAATGCCGCCTTCAAACAATGCTTGGAAAGAGGCCTTTTGAAAACATTGTGGGAAAAGGAGAAAATGCTGGTTACCACAATGTTTTCTACCCTATCAAAGAAAAATTCCGCCATTTGAGCCAGACTGAAATTGTCATCTGCAAATACTTTTAATGCAAACTAGGCTAAAATTTTATTATCTGGTAAAGGGTGAGCTATCAAAATTAATGATCCAAACAAAGTTTTTATTTTTTCGAAATAAAATCATCACAAGTAGGCTTCTTTAGAACTATTCTTTGTCCATGACATTCATGTTTGAGAGGGAACTAAATCACACAAATACACCTTAACTCTATACCAAACGACAAAATTTCACACTGCTTGAAATTGAAAGCATTTGCAGACGACAAAATAAATGCGAATTCAAAACTGAAACTTGTTTTGGGAAGGGTAGAAAACATTGTTGCAAAAGGAGAAAATGCTGGTTACCAGCATTTTCTCCTTTTCCAACAATGTTCTCAAGAGGCTCCTTCAGGGTTGTTAAAAGTCACAATTGTGTGGTAAAGGGTTCACCCTGACTTGTAGGTCTATGTTTTAACCCTTTGCCAAATAACAATGTTTCAGACTTGTCCAAATTGAAAGCGATTGCAGACGACAAAATAAATGTGACTCAAATTTGAGATTCATTTTTGATGGGTAAGAAAACATTCCAGGAAAAGGAGAAAATGCTGGTTATCAGCATTTTCTCCTCTTCCCACAGTGTTTTCAAAAGCCTTTTTGCTCAGGGTCGTTAAAAGTCTGGTTTGTCTAAGGTTAACATATCATAAACCATAATTATTCAAATTTTTAAGACCTGATGAGAAAAATTGCCAAAGACTCGCTTTGTAACATCTTTTCTAAGCCAATTTAATATAAACTTCAGACCTCCAGATAAGAGACAGTGATAATATTTTAAATCCATTATTTCTCTTCCAAACCCTATCATCTCGATGAGATGATTCTAATGAATACCCACAACATAGAGTTTGATTTATATTTTGAGAGTGATTTGAGAGTATACTGAGAGTGATTTATACTTTCAATTTTGAGATCAAAATCACTTCGTCTATCTGGAGCTCTGAAAATTGTTCTATCTCAACTGTGAAAACCATACCAGATCCTATATCTGAAAGGCATTCTTCATTCTTTGTTCAAAGTGCTTGACTCTTTACCATACAATGAAATTTAAGCCTTGTCGAAATCGAAAGAATTTGCAGATGACATATCAAAAGTAGCTCAAATAACAAAATTTGTTCTTGATATGATAGAAAACATTATGGAAAAAAAGGATAAAATACTGTTTACCAGTATTTTCTTCTTTTTCCACAACATTTTCAAAAGCTTTCTTCCTCAGAGATGCAAAAAGTCTGGATTGTGTGGTAAAGTCTTGAAGACTTAAAAAACAATACTATTTGAGCCATGCTCTGTGAAAAGGGGGGCTTAATGCATTTGCGAAAGGTATCAACCCAGGTCAGCCTGCGCAGTCTGCGCATGCTGACCTGGGCCGAAACTTTTTGCCATTGGTCAACTTTCTATGTGTCAAATGACCACTCTACCTCAAAATTCAGTTGATCTTAAGAAAAAGTGGCAATTATTGATCCATAATTATGTGATAGCTTGCTTGGTATCGTCCATCACAGAGATGTATTAAGCCCCTTTTTCACAGAGCATGGCTCATTTCTATATGAAAAGCAGTTCTTCCTTTTTGCCATAATGTTAAAAAATTGTATTCAGTTTCTCCTTTTGCTACAATGTTTGTAGGCAAACAGCCACAAAACAAAAGAAGTCATTTACAAGTTACAAGTTGAAATCCAAAAAGAAGTATGAAAACTGAATATTGGAGCTTAACCCTTTACCAGATGACAAAATTTTAGCCTTCTCCAAATTGAAAGCATTTGCAGACGACAATTTCAATGTGGCTAAAATGGTGCAATTTTTCTTTGATAGGGTAGAAAACATTGTGGGACAAGGAGAAAATGCTGGTTACCAGCATTTTCTCCTTTTCCCGCAATGTTTTCAAAAGGCTTCCTTCCCAGGGGCGTCAAAAGGCATCATTGTGCAGTAAAGGGTTAAACATAGGCTTACCTTGGAAATATTTCTGCCAATTTCTCAGTCAATACATTCTCAAACTTGAAATAAATCCCACATTCTGAATTTTCAATCACATTTCCCTCAACCTGTCAAAAAATATAATCCTTGTAGTGCTGAACCTGGATTAAATTGCCTATGCAGACAATGTAGATGAAGATCAGACCGCACAGAAAATGCAGCCTGGACTTGTATGTACCCTATCCACTACTATGCTAGGTATTCTGCCAGATTTTCGGTCAATACATTGTCAAATTTGAAATACATGTAAATCCAACATTCCATATTCTCAATTATTCTCAAGCACATTTTGCTTGACCTGTCAAAATTTAAACACTGAGTACATTGTGTTGATAACTTTCCTGGTTGTTGTATTTGCTTCAGGCTGCATGGGAAATTTTCCAGCAAGATGTCAAAATGTTGGTAACAGGCAAATAGCAAAACCATCATGATGGTTACTACAACATATCATTTCATGCTTTCTGGTAGTTTATCCAGAAATAATGTCAGCTTATGGTTTGATATTTCATGGTTATTACTGGTGAAAAATACAGATCTCATAATTTTTCACTCTTCAATTGAAGGCGGAAACAGTAGTTCCTGCACATTAGTTACCAAGGTAAACAACGTGTGCCAATCAACTAGAGGTAAATATGACGTAATTTACACACATTTACCCTACATTTCTCGTGCTTTACATAATTATTGTAATGCATTGTTATGTGAGGGAGTATGCTAGGGGGAATTACTGAAAACAACTGTACTGGATTTTGATAAATGTCCCAACAAAAAAGTGGGACAGAGGCACAAAAAAAAAATAGAATATTTTCGGTGAAAGATTAAAATTTATTTCATCTCATGAACATCACTGGTAATATTTTCACTTTGATCTTTCACCGAAAAAAAAAAAAAATATCCTCTATATATTTATTTTATTATAGACCTATAAATTTTTAACAAGAAATTTTTTAAATTAATGACAGTGTTATTACAAAATGATAAGAAATTATAACAAAATTTAATACTAGTTGGTAATACTGTCTTTTGTGAATACTATTACATTACATTAAGATAAAGTAAATCAGAAACCAAGCCAAAAACAGTCCACATCTGGGTTACAATATCCTACCATATTTGGCACTGTTATTTGACACAGTGTAGATACAGATTTTTGCCCATTTAGTACAGTGCAGATGCAGATCTTTGCACATCATGTCTGATTCTACATGCGTGCAATCCGTGTAATTAACCCTTCAGCTGCTAAGCGCGACTCACCGACCTTTTGCGGACAATGTAGATCAAGATCAGACTACACAAAATGTGAACTCTGATCTTGGATCTACACTGTCTGATAAGGAGATATTTTTCTTCAAAAAATAACATTTAAATAACGTTACTCCGGTTTTTACTGTTCGCTTGAGAGTTTCATTCACCGCAACTCTTTACTAAATGGCGAAATGTTAGACTAGTCCAAATTGAAGGCATTTGCAGACAACAAAATAAATACGACTGAAAAATTGAAACCTGTTTTGGGAAGGGTAGAAAACATTGTGGAAAAAGGAGAAAATGCTGGTAACCAGCATTTTCTCCTTTTTCCATAATGTTTTCAAAAGGCCTCTTTCTCAGTGTCATTAAAAGTCTGGATGGTTGGTAAAGGGTTAGGTCATTTAGCCGGATAAGAGTTAAGCAGGAAAATGTGTAGGTATATAGGAAAGTATATGTGTCAAGAAAAATTGTGATGCTGGAGGGAGTGGTTAGATATAGAGCAGAAGCCTCTCATGTCAGAGGTTGTGGGTTACATTTTTGTTTTGAGCGAGGTCAACCTTTCGAATTACACTACATCAGAACATTTTGTGCAGCCTCTGTCCATATTCACCAACTTTCTTAAAGAGCTTTCCTTGTCTAATTATCAACATTCTTCTAAATTTGAAAGTAACACAGCTTCTGACTGGCTAAGCCAAATGAACCATAGTCTGGCAAAAGGGGGCTTAATGCATCTGCATGATGCATTATCAGGGTTCTTACTACTTCCTGAATCCCAAGAGTCATTGACTCTTGGGCCTAAATTTTCAAGAGTCAAAATGGAATTTCCAAGGGTCAAAACAAAATGTCCAAGGGTCAAAATTACATGGTTATTATGGCAGAAATAACGGTGTTCTTTATTTATGGAAAGAAACTAAACAGGAAATTACCTAATTTTATAAACAGACATGTTGGAATGAAGTAAATAGATGAATTTTAACTTGCAGTCCTAGCATGCAATATTTCACCAATATGAATAAATGGACACAAACAATCTTTTACCTGTTTACCAAACAACAAAATTTTAGACTCTTTTCACATTCAGCGCATTTGCAGATGACAATCCAAATGTGGCTCGAATGACTGGATTTGTCTTCCATAGCATAGAACATTGTGGAAAAGGGAGAAAATATAGGTCACATCCATTAAAGTTTTTTTCTTTTTTTTTCAATTTCTAGTCTATTTCTTTGGATGACTGTCCAATACTTTCTATAACACTTGTTAACACTGTAAGACAAGATGGCCTAACCTCCCCCGTTCTCCCCCATCAAATTTGTAGGTTATTTCACAAAATAACCGAAGTTTTTTTTTTCCCTCATTACAAAACAGAGATTTTAGCTGTTAATTGTTGTTTTATACAGAGAATTTAAGTAAATTCACAGTTTGTATTCATTATTAAAGATGAAAAGAAAAGGTGAAGTGCCTCTGTTCAGACGATGTCAAACTGACCCTTGTTGTGTCATGGGTTTTCACGTTTTTCCAGCGACCTAATTTTCATGTCAATTAATGTTATTGGAGAAGTATTACGGCATCTTTTGGCATGAATGTGTCAATTAGGGTAGCAGGATACTTTAAAACCTGTCATTTTACACCAGATAAGTGGATTAACACCTTTACCATGTAATGACTCGCCAGCTTGATTACCCGTGATAAACAGAGCCGCATGCATCCTTCACAATTGATACTGATAGTGTTTATGAAAGCCCACATTTCAGCCGGATGCACGCCAGCTAATTTATGTGAAGCTCTAGCCAATAATGTCATGCGTCAGACTGACGCTTAGGCAGATATTTTTGAGCGTCAAAAACAGGTCATTTTAAACTTCCAAGCGTCAAAACCTGGGGTGCCGGGTCAAATGAGAACCCTGATTATACTAAGCAAGTCAGTACATGATCATGGATCCATAAGTCTATTTTGTCTAACGACGGACTGAATCATGAGGTAGTCTGGTCCTTTGACATACAGGAAATTGACCAAAAGCGAACATATTCAGTCCAGTTCTAGATGACTTTTATGCATCGTTCACAGATGCATAAAGCCCCCTTTTCACAGAGCATGGCTCACATGGTCTAGCTGATCAGAAGTTGCATTTCTTTCTAAATCTTAGAATATAACTGAGATTGATAACTAAGAATGGTTGAATGGTTCGTGAATATGGGCCCTGAACTGTTTTCTTGTTGCATTTGTTGCTCTAGCGAGACAATGACCCTGTACTGACAGGGTCATTCCTTGAGCAGCTACGTCATAATACGGGCAATACGTACGTTGCTACAGTATGGCTCGTCCACCTCGACAAAATCCCTTTGAAGCGGAGATATAGCTGAATCTGTTAAATAATCTAACAGCAAGGTTACACTGTTGAATGTATACTGGTCCTGCAATAGAGCAAGGGACAGATAAGGAGTGTTTTATAAAATTATATGCCTTTTGCCACAATATTTGACGTATAATCTTAAAGTAAACCATGGTTGCTCTTTTTTTTCCTATTTCAAATACATAAGTTTTTTTTTTTTGTAGTTGCTGTTGTTTTAGAAGGTGAATTACGCCTTTATCAAACAATTCCAAATGTTTTAATTTTCCAGAGCATGGAGGCTTTTGAAAACATTGTGGAAAATGGAGAAAATGCTTGTAACAATGAGAAAATGCTGGTAACATTTTCTCATAGTTACGAGCATTTTCTCCATTTTCCACAATGTTTTTCTACAGATGTAATTTATCATTTGCAAATATTTTGGATATGGACATGTTCGTACTTTTAGTGTCTGGTATAGATTAACCCTTTACCCTGTAATGCTGCCTTTTAATGACTCTGGGAAAGAAGCCTTTGAAAACATAGTGGGAAAATGAGAAAATGCTGGTACTTAGCATTTTCTCCTTTTCCCACAATGCTTTCTACCCTATAAAAGAAAAATTGCACCATTGGAGCCACACTAAAGTTGTCTTCTGCAATTGCTTTCAATTTGGACAAGTCGTCTGGCAAAGGATTAACCCTTTACCATATATAAACATTTTGGACCTGCTCGTATTGAAAGCACTTGCAGATGCCAAATCAAATGTGATCCAAATTTTTTTTTAGCAATGCTGTGGCAAAAGGGGGCTTGATGCATCTTTGTGATGCATGATACCAAACACGTCATCACATAATTATACATCACTATAAACCATGTTATATAAGAAACGACTGATTCATAAGGTACACTGGTCCTTTGTCATGCAAAAAACTGACCAGCAGTGAAAAGTATCAGCCCAGGTCAGCCTGTGGGGACTGCACAGGCTGACCTGGGCCGATACTTTTTGCAGATGCATTAAGACCCATTTTCACAGAGCATGACTCATTTGATTTTTCTTTGAAAGGGTAGGGAACAATGTAAGAAAAGGAGAAAATGCTGATTACAAGCATTTTCTCCTTTTTGGACAATATTTTTAAAAGTGTTTTTCCCTAGGGTCTTCAAAACTTCGGGCTGTGTGTTAAAGGGTTAAATTAAAACGTACCTTTGCAGGTGGACCTCTCCAGGCGATGTTAACTATTCCATGAGTTTCATCATCTGCTGCATATCTAACTATCTTCTCGACTGAATCTACCAGTGGAGGGACAGGGCTCTGCCATGGTCGGACAAACTGTGGTAATTTAGCCTGTGTTTGAGAAAAAACTGTATTTACTAATAATTCAACATTTCATAATTTTGTGTTACTGTAACCTTTTACAAAACAACAGAAATTCAGACTTGTCCAAACTGAAAGCATTTGCAGATGACAATTTAAATGTGGTTCAACAGATAAAACTTGTCTCTTAAAATATAGAAAACATTGTGAGCAAAGGAAAAAATGCTGGTTATCAGTAGTTTGTCCTTTTCCTACAACGGTTTCAAAAGCCTTCTGTCTCAGGGATGTTAACCCTTAAAGTGCTGGAACCAACTTAACTTGTTTTTGCTGACAGTGTAGATCAAGATCAGACTGCACAGAATGTGCAGTCTGATCTTTGATCTACACTGTCAGCTACTTCATTACATTTTCTGGCTAAAACAACCATGAAATGACAATATTTTGTTTCTTCATTGAAAAGGTCCATTTCATAAATTCAGCACTGTAAGGGTTAAAGCCCAGGATATGTGGTAAAGAGTTAACTAGAGTGATAATAGCATAAGTATCAGGAAATATTCATAATATCCTCTTTACAATATCCATTCAATAATACCTAATTTAAAATATCCCTTTTTATGATATCTCATACATAATATCCCAATTTACAATATCCATAAGACAGTACCTTATTTATGATATCCTTTTTTGTGATAACCCATACATAATATCCTATTTACAACATCCATTAGAAAGTACCTTATTTATGATATCCCTTCTTATGATATCTCATACATAATATCCCATTTACGATATCAATTCAATAATACCTTAGTTTATGATATCCCATACATAATGTCCTATTTACAATATCCATCAGAAAGTATGAGAGGTGTTCAATTTATTATGAAACACTATAAAAATGGGTCTAAAATATATTTCACCCTATAAAACCTCATGTAAAGCAATTAATTCGGGTGAAATAGTGCATCACATACATGTTCATCAAATTTTAATGCAAAATTCAATATGGTTAGACCCAAAATAAATGATTTAGTTGAGGGCATCATTTTTAGGCTTTTGAAGCAAAATATGTCCTAACAAAACATTGTGAAGCAAGAAAAACAGATGGGACATAAGTTTTCCTTTGTGACTGTGCATCACATTCTGCATGGTAAAGCCTTTATTAGCAATAACGAGTGCAAAACAGGTAAAAGTGGAACTTTTCCAAAACATCATACAGCAACTGTTGACGTCATATGGAAAATACGCAATATAAATTAAATTTGTGGACCCACCCACACAAAGAGAAATGGCAGCTGGAGTGCCTCTAGGCACTGTAAACAGAACTATAGCCAAAATTCTAAAATCCAAACTCAGAAAAAAATGCCACGTTCATAGCCTTAGTGAGGCCCAGATTTTGAAACCATGTGCTCGATGGCATCTGTATCTCTGTCTTAACTGTGGAAAATAGGAAAACATAGTCACCGCTGATGAGCCTATGTTCTGTATAGGGCGGTATATATGGTCGATGTCGTGTTTGCTACCTTCATTTTAATGAGGCAGACCTAAAAAATTGAAGTTCGTAAAACGAGATGCATTTGCACACGGGTTTATGGTTTAGGCTGGTGTTAGTATCTACAGCAAGACATCTTTGATTTTTATCAATAAAAGGGTGAAAGCCATTATAAACTATTACATAGGCAATGTTCTAAAGCCATTTCTGAAAAAAGAAGCTATGTGCCTTTTTCCAGACAGAGAAAATGATATGGCGTTTCATCAAGACTCAGCTTCAAGTCACACTGCTAAAGTGACCATTGATTTCCTCAACAAACACAAAGGAAATTGTATAACTGCTGCAGAATGGATGCCAAAAAGCCTAGATGCAGCTCCCATGGACTTTGGGATTTGAGGCATACTGAAACATAGGCCACAAAAACGCAAAAGTCTATACCATGACTGGTCTTAAAAAGGCTCTTACAGACGAATGGAAGGAACTTGAGCAGTCATGCATAAACTGGACTGAAGAAAGCTGGCCTAGACAGTGCAGAATGATTTACTGTTGTCATGGATCCCAGATTGAGCATTTGTTGCAGTAAAATGTATGCAAGTAAATAATAAAGCTGCTTTTAAAATTGTTTCCTAATAAATTGAAGACCTCTTGTACCTTATTTATGATATCCCTTCTTATGGTATCTCATACATAATATCCCATTTACAACATCCTTTCTATAATATCTTAGTTCTGACATCCATTTTTATGATACCCGATACTATATCCTATTTACAATATCCATTAGAAAGTACCTTATTTACGATATCCTTGTTTATGATATCTCATACATAATATCCTATTTACAATATCCATTAAAAAGTACCTTATATACAATATCCTTGTTTATGATATCCCATATATAATATCCTATTTATGATATCCATTCAATTATCTCCTATTTATGTATGATACATGTATATCCCTTTTTATGATATCCCATACAATATCCTATTCTACCTTTGATAAGATTTTCTCTTCTAGAGGTTCCAATACATTGAAGACATCATCTACTTTTATCTGTCCTGTGATGATTAAACTCAAGTTTTCTGGTCGGTAAAACTCACGATGGTATGAACACACCTGAGAGAAAATTATATAAAATCATAGTCATTTGTTAGGAGTGTAACATTGCTTTCAACATCATTTCATTCATATCATGGTGGCCAGTACACCTATCTTCTATAGTTCCCTGGAGTTTCTTTAACCAGTGCTTTACCCAACATTCCTTCCAAGCCACTGGCTGCTTTCCCACATAAACATTCTCAAAACAATATTCAGCAGTGAGAAAGTGTACATGAGTCCTGTCCCAATGACCATCAAGAATCCTTAGCAAAGTTTTGGCTGAGCAGAGCTGCTCCGGTGAACCTGGGTAGAACCAGTCTACCTTATGATACAGCCGGTTGTTAGACAAAATGGTTTTTATGGATCCATAATCATGAGATGACTTACTTGGTATAATCCATAACGGAGATGCATTAAGCCCCAATTTGCCACAGCATCACTCATTTGTGCCTTTGTCACAATGCTTTAACAATACTAGATTTGTCAAACCATTACTGTTTATCAAACCATAAATTTTGGACTTGAAGAAATTGACAGCATTTGCAGACGAAAAATTAAATGTAGCTCTAAAGATGAATTTTGTCTTTGACAGGGTAGAAAATATTGTGGTAATCAGCATTTTCTCCTTTTCCCACAATGTTTTCCAGAGTCTTCTTCTTCAGGACTGAGTGGTGACTTTATGCTGATTATTCTTTTCATGCAAGGATGTTTATCTCTTTAATTACTAGATGACAAAATTTCAGACTATTCCCAAATCAGAGCATTGCAGACCACAAACTGCATGTGGCTCAAAAGATGGAATTTGTCTTTGATGTGGTAGAACACAATGAGGGAAAGGGGAAAAATGCTGTTACTAGCATTTTCTCCTTTTCCCACAATGTTTTCCCTCCTCAGTGCCATTAAAACTTTGGATTGTTTGGTAAAGGGTTAAAAAAATCTTACTAAATCAAATTTGGCTGAGTCTTACAGTATGCTGTAAATTATATGAGCCATGCTCTGGCAAAAGGGGGCTTCATGCAACTCTGTGATGCATTATACCAAGCAAGAAATCACATAATCATGGATCCAAAATAGCCACTTTTTTAAACGAACGGGTTAATCATGAGGTAGACTGAGCCTTAGACATACAGAAAATTGACCCTTAGCGAAAAGTTTTGGCCCAGGTCAACCTGCGCTGATTGCACAGGCTGACCTGGGTCGATACTTTTTGCAGATGCATTAAGCCCCCTTTTCACAGAGCATGGCTCAAATATACATCAAAAGACTTCTTATTTCCATATATGAAGTACACTCAATTGATTGATTGATTGACTGAATGGGGTTTAACGCCGTTTTCAACATTATTTCAGTTATATCGCGGCGGCCAGTGCACCTATCCATGCTTTCCTGGGGTTTCTTTTACCAGTACTCTGCACAAAATTCTTTCCAAGCCACTGGCTGCTTTCCCACATAACCATCATCGAAACAATGGTCAGCAATGAGAGAGGAATGAATCCTGTCGCAATGGCTATCATCAATCCTTGGAAAGAAATTGGCCAAGCCGGGGATCGAACCAGCAACCTCTTGTTCTCAAGTCCTGTATGCTACTGACTGAGCTACGGGGGCTTGGCAAAGTACAATCAAACGCAAGCATCTGTACTCATGGAGTCACATTTCGTTGGGATGCAGTGTCTTATACGTATATTGACCCTTTATCACATAATCCCAAAATTTAACCACTCAAAGAGAGGAGGCTTTTGAAAACATTGCAACCAGCATTTTTCTCCAATTCCAACAATGTTTTCAACTCCTTTCAGACACAAATTTCATCATATAAGCCATATTCAATTTCTTGTCTGCCTACAATCTGAAATGTGAATTTAGTCCAAAATTTTGTTGACTGGCATACAGTTAAGGCTTGCATTTCTCGTTATTTGTTAATTAACAATTTGGCTACTTAACGAGCACAGCATTTTCTCACCATAAATGCACAAGAGTGCTCAAAGGGAGATAACTCTATCAGACAGGTGATAACAAATATATTTACTCTTTCACTGCCAGTGTCGCCTTGGATTCCCTTTGCAGAAGACGCAGATCAAGATCAGACTGCACAAGACATGTAGTCTGATCTTGGAACTACATTGTCCTCCATCCGATGCCAATCTTCAAACAAGAACAGGTTAAGATGAAACGAAAAAGTCGAAAACCTCAAGAATAGTTGGCTCCATTAAGTTGGCAGCGAAAGTTAGACCTTACCCTGCTAGATAAATTACATGAAACTTTCAAGCAGATAGTAAAAACCCAAATTCTGCTTTTCAATAGTAGTTTTAGGGGAAAAATATCTCCATATTGGACAGTGTAGATCCAAGATCAGACTGCACGTTCTGTACAGTCTTAATCTTGATCTACACTGTCCGCAAAAGGTCCTTGAGTTGTGCTTAGCAGCCTAAGGGTTAAAATCCTCTAACAAACTCTACTGCCTAAAATGCAAGTCCCGTCTTTGCTTACTTTGGCGTGAGATGTACTCTCCCGCAAGTTTTTCATGATGCCTCCAGTTTCTGACTTGTACCCACATCGCCCCGGATACAGGGCCCGATTCATTTCTAGATGTGTTCTGCTCTCTCCCGTATTCTCCCTGGCGTGCATTTCACAATATACGACCCCAGCATCTTCTCCGTCCCCATTTACGTGATGCACTTCTGTTATATAACCAGATTCCTGTTTTTTCAATACGAAAAGAAAAATGAAATGTACGGCACTGCAATGCAGAATATACCTCTTCTAGACACTTAAATACTCAAAGCACCTACAAATGACAAATTCCGACGTGGTTTAAGTGAAGTATAGTCTTTGATAGGATAGAATATACATTGTGAGAAAAAAGAAAATACTGGTTACAAGCATTTTTTCTCTTTTTTCCCACAATGTTTTTAAAGGGATTTAAAACACAGAACTGTTTAGTATGAGGTTAACTTTTATCCAGAGATGACAAGATTAAAGACCTATCTGGTAACCAGCATTTTCACCTTTTCCCACAATGTTTTCTACCCTTTTGAAAAACCACACCTTTACTTAACCCAGATTCAGGACATTGCTTTGAAATGCTTTCAACATGGACAAGTCTAAAGTTTTACCATTTGCTAAACATTTAACTCTTTACCAAACAACTAAATTTTAGACTAGTCCAAATTGTAGCATTTTCAGACAACAAATTGTGACAAAAAACTGAAATGTGCCTTTGGAAGGGTAGAAAATGCTGTGGAAAAAGGAGAAAATGCTGATTACCAGCATTTTCTTCTTTTTCCACAATGTTTTCAAAAGTCTTCAAAAGCCTCTTTTTTTGTAGCTGAGTCCAGTGGCTTAATTTGTAATAGTTTGGGCTTGAAATCAAGGGGTTGCTGGTTCAAATATCCCAGTTGACCAATTTTTTTTTTGAGGATTGATGATAATTCATTGTAACAGGATTCATTTCTCACTCACCACTGATCACCGAGTGATAGTTATGTGAGAAAGCAGCCAGTGACTTGGAAAGGATTTTGTGCAAGGAAACCCAGGAAAACCATGGATATCTGCACTGGCCACCACGATATGGATTAAAATTATCTGGAAAGCAGCCAGTGGCCAGTGGCTTGGGAAGAATATTGTTTGAAGCACTGGTAAAAGAAACCCCAGATTAAAACATGGATTGCTGTGCTGGCTGCCATGATATAAGTCAAATAATGAAATAATGTTGTAAACAGCTTTTAAATTGAAAGAATTTGCAGACAACATTTTGAATTTGTCTTTAAATGAAGGAAATTGTCTTAAGTAGGGTAGAAAATGTTGTGGGAAAAGGAAAAAAATGCTGGTTACCAACATTTTCTGTTTTTCCCACATTGTTTTTAAAAGGCCTTTTTATTCAGGGTTGTTAAAACTCGGGAACAAATCACTTACTGTCAGTGTTGGATACAGGATATGATCCAGATATATGGGCAGAAGGTTTAGAAACCCTTGGCTCCCAGCATTGGTCATTGTATAGCATGTGTGATCTGTGTCCGTCCAGGCATTGGTTCCCGAAGCCAGACATCTGTTTGCTAGAAGGTCAAGGACACCCTGATTGAGAAATAGAACCAAAAAGCATAGAAATTAGGATCTGTAGCCATTAACCATTCTTATAATATATATTCTTGGTCTTATTCCCAAGAATCTTCTAAATGTGAAAGTAACAAAACTTCTCAATGGCTAAACAAAATTATTTATCTATCCAACAGATAGATATAAATGTAACAGCCCTGATTAACAACTTCACAAAGCTGGGATTGAACCCAGG
Source organism: Tridacna gigas (assembly GCA_945859785.2). Lineage (NCBI taxonomy): Eukaryota > Metazoa > Mollusca > Bivalvia > Cardiida > Cardiidae > Tridacna > Tridacna gigas. Next base: position 4,876,609 of record OX244028.2, on the reverse strand, counting down.
ACCTCTACATCCCAAGGTAAACGCTCTACGATGTTGCTACAAAAGCAAGCTCCAACAACATGACATCAACCCTTTATCAGACAACAAGATTTTATCCTTGTCCAAATTGAAAGCATTTGCAGACGACAATTTCAATGTGGTTCAAATGGTGCAAATTTTCTTTGATAGGATAGAAAATATTGTGGGAAAAGGAGAAAATGCTGGTTACCAGCATTTTCTCCTTTTCCCACAATGTTTTCAAAAGGCTTCTTTCCCAGGGGTGTTAAAAGGCGTCACTGTGCGGTAAAGGGTTAAATAAAAAAAAAAAAAAACAAGAAAAGTATACCAGAGGACTATTACATGAACACATACATGAAGTTTCAACAGGTTTTGTCAAGGATTTTTGAAGATATCTGTCTGGATGGACAAATGAACAGACGGATGGACAACACAAAAACTATATCCCTCCACCTTTACCACACAATTCCAAATTTTAATGACCCTAAGGAAGATGGCTTTTGAAAACACTGTGGAAACATTGTGGCAAAAGGGAAAATGTTGATAACCAGCACTTTCCTTTTTGCCACAATGTTTTCTACCCTATGAAAGGCAAGTTTCATGGTTTGTGTTATATTTGATTTGGCATCTGCAAATGCTTTCAGTTTGGACAAGGCTTATATTTTGCCATGTGGTAAAGAATTAAACTGATCTAATAGTTTACCTTGCAGAGCTCCAGATAAGAGGGAGTGATGGTATTATAAATCCATTATTTCTTTTCCAAACCCTATGTTGTTGGTACTCATTAGAATCGTCTCGATTAGACAATTCTAATGAGTACCCATAACATAGGGTTTAGTGGAGAATTATTAATATTTTCAATTTTGAAATCAAAATCACTCCCTATATCTGGAGCTCTGACCTTGTATGGGTAGTCCTCGCTGCCCAGAAATATCAAATGCTCCAAAGTATGAGGTAACCCATCATCGTCATGAGCTTCCGTCGCTGAAAGGAAAAGATTGACAATTACATTTTGCATACGGACCATCCTCATGAAACCATTAGCTACTCTACCATGGAAACTTGTCAGATCTATCTGTTTTCAAAAGCTTTCTTTCTCAGAGTTGTTAAAGGTGGTGATTGTGTGGTAAAGGGTTTAATCAATCACTGACACAATGTGTTGTGACTACAAACCTATGATGTGGGTATGTGTTAGCATTTCAAAGATTTTTTGTTCAACTTCATACATCCCAAAAAGCAATGCCAATTATCCTTAGGAGTGCACTGTTGTTATGGGAGATCACTCCTTCCTTACTGCATAGCTTTCCCGTATAAAATCAATACCTGACGACTGCATCAGGGATAATTCTCTTAACCCTTTCCCAAACAAGCCCTGGTTTTCATGTGTCTGCAGTACAAGTCTTTTGAAAACACTGTGGGAAAAGGAGAAATTGCTCGTAACAAGCAATTTCTCCTTTTCCCACAGTGTTTTCTACCCTTTTTGAGATCTTTCTGCCATTTTCATCAAATTTAAAATTGTCGTCTGCAAACTCTTTCAAATTGGAACAGTCCAAAATTTGTCGTTTGGGAAAGGGTAAAGTTCAGAGATAAGTGTACTGGTCTTTCAAAACCTTGATAAACGAGGATCTTTGCCCACACGGGTTCGAATCCCAACCATTGCGGTTTGTATGTGAGCTATGCATTTCTTACAAACTTTCATATTTGTAAGATGGGGGCTCGTCCAGAATTGGTCATTGAGCCATTTGTCTGCCTGTTATTGGCTGTTGAGCCATTTGTTGTCTAATTAATAGACTTCCTGCCTAATAAGGCTTTCCTTCATCAAAAATGGTGACTTCTCTTAACCCTTTCCCAAACAAGCCCTGGTTTTCACGTGTCTGCAGTACAAGTCTTTTGAAAACACTGTGGGAAAAGGAGAAATTGCTCGTAACAAGCAATTTCTCCTTTTCCCACAGTGTTTTCTACCCTTTTTGAGATCTTTCTGCCATTTTCATCAAATTTAAAATTGTCGTCTGCAAACTCTTTTAATTTGGACCAGTCCAAAATTTGTCGTTTGGGAAAGGGTTAAGAGGGAGTGTGTTGTATTTGAGCTATGCATTTGTTGCGAACTTTCATGTTCGTAAGAATTGTCAGGAACAGTCTTTTGAAAAGTTTAGTTAGGTGCAGTTAGAAAAGGTGTATCAAGATTGAAAAAGAACTACTGCCAGACTTTAAGACTAAAATCAGGGTTTGAATTTTGCTCTTTTATTCACTGGCCAATTTTAGCAAGTGGCTTTTTTATTCACTGGCAAAATAAATATTGCAATGGCATTTTTTGAAACCCTTTAAGCCTTTACAAAATTTTAGCCTTTTACAAATTGGAAGCATTTGCAGACGACAATTTCAATATGGTTCAAATGGTGCAGTTTTTCTTTTAAACAGTTGAAGACATTGTGGGAAAAGGAGAAAATGCTGGTTACCAGCATTTTCTCCTTTTCTCACAATGTTTTCAAAAGGCTTCTTTCCTAGGGTCGTTTAAAGGCGGAATTTGTGGTAAAGGGTTAAGAAGCACACTTTGTTTTCAGACATTTCTCTTTTTGTTAATAAGTATTGAAAACCAATGAGAGAAAATAATTCCATCAAGTTAAAAAAAAAGTTTTTATCTATACAGTACAGTTCACTATAAATTTATTTTTCATTGTCAAATTTAGCAACAAATTCAGATTTCATTCTATTCTGTTCTATTTATTTGTCATTCCTTTTATTCTACTAATAACATAGGAAAAAGGTGCTTTGTTAAGTGTATGATTTTATAATCCCACATGCAGAAGAATTTTTTTTTTCGAGACTTTTAATTTACGGATGTTGTGAGAAAGAAATTGTCTGCTCTCCACAGTAAATGTAACAATGATCACCTTTGTTGTAATGTTCAGTCCTGTGACCTTGGTTGATATTGAGGTCGTTTTCCAGTTCAGCATAGTTAAAGACATTTAAGGTTTCGAAGCATTTTTCCATGAACTGGGGCCAGTCTAGGTTTTTCCACTGGTCCCCTATATGTTGATAAATATTATGTTGGATTCTTCGGGGAGATTTTTGTTTATAGAGCTATTCAAACAAACATATGCATTGTCATGCGACAGCAATCCTCCTTTGGCCTTCCTTTTATTTGATGTGGACACAAGTTTCGTCAAAAGAAAAGTTGCTAGGCCTAATCTTTTTTGACACAATGATCAATGTTTGTTTCAGTCGCTAGGCGATTACATGGTTCTTGGTTTTTCAGATGCTTTATTCTCACTTAATAGGAGCCAACAACTAGTTTGCATTTTTTTTCCTGGCAGCTTCTTATCGATGTGCATACTGGATGTTACAGAAGATACAATGGGTACCAGTTCATTTTTCTGAATTCCCCGTAAACTATAGATAGCCATTGAAGGATTTTCTCAGTGCAACATGACTGCTGTTTATCTAGAACAAAAAGAATACCTTACTTGTATTCATATGGAAAATTAAGAAAAGTTCATTTGCATGATTGACCTTCGATAATTTGCACTCGCACTGTTTTTCAAGTGCTTGAAATTTCATTATGCATTTTCCAATTCTGACTAGTATTTCGTAGGTAAATACATGGCAATCTTCAACCCTGTTAAATCTACAGTTTTTTTTTCTAATCTTACCAATGTTCAGTGGGCAAGAATATAAATGAAGGTGTTGTAGTTTAAGTTGGGTAGACTCTGGACCAGTTGCCCAGCTAGCTCAGTTGTAGAGCCTAGGTACTTGTGTTTCAGGGGTCGTGGGTTCGAGTCCCACGACGGGCACACTTTTGTCCCTTGATTTATCCTCAACTGTCCAAGACTTAAGCATACAAGCAAGAACAGGCCGGTCAATCAGTGGAGATATCAACACTAATAAAAACTACATTGAGAAAATAAACTTACTGGATGTGCTTGGTATACATGTTGTTGTTTTCTTTCACATCACTTCTAAATACCTTATTTTCATGAGTATACCGCGCACATTTTTCCTCCCAGATTTCTCTTCAAAGTAGGGGATGCGCGTTGTACATAGCCATAAGTGAACTAAGTTTTTTTCCCCCCATCTCTGCATCAGCCTGTCAGGTAGATCATAATACGATGACACTGGGCTGTGTCTAATTTTTAAGACGATGCCATAGTCGTCCTATTATAATTACATAACCCAATTGTTTGGTGTAAATTAGAATAAACAAAGTTTCTTAAAAAAAAAACAAAAAAAAAAACATTAATTGAATTAGTAGTGGTTTTATTTTATTTTGTATTTGTATTTATTCCCTTCTAATGGCCTGTTCATGTAAGCTAACCCTTTACCAGACAACAAAATTTTAGCCTTGTAGAATTTGAAAGCATTTGCAGACGACATAGTGCGGCTTAAATGGCGCAATTTTCTCTTGACTGGGTAGAAAACATTGTGGGAAAAGGAGAAAATGCTGGTTACCAGCATTTTCTCCTTTTCACACAATGTTTTCAAAAGGCTTCTTTCCCAGGGGCGTTAAAAGGCGGCATTGAGCGGTAATGGGTTAACAAACAGGTGTTAAATCATATGGTTGATTGACGATCTTGACATGTGAAAGCAGGCTCTGTATCAGGGGACAGTATATGTCTTTCTTGCTTCTTTCTTCAACCCTCCCTCCTTTACTCTCTCTCTCTCTCTCTCTCTCTCTCTCTCTCTCCCTTGCCCCCACTTTTTTCCCCCAAAGACTTTTTATTTATTCTAACAAAAATGCATTAAAATAAAGGTTGTTCTTATTGGAGTCATATTTAGTCTGTGCAAGGAACGTTATCTTTCAAATTTTTCTTGAGCAACATTTTTTCTTTCAGTTTCACTAAATAGGAGGAAATATTAAAATTATGAAATGTTCCAATACACTTATTCAGCAGCTATACCAGATGAAATATACAATATAATTAACTCATTTTTATCATTTGTATGGTCCCAAAGAAAAGTGTCAAGTTGGTCTACACTTCAATTAAAGTGATTGAGACATAACTTTTAAGACCTTAAGTTCAGTCTTTGTCTTACTTACGGTATATCAAAAATCTAAGGATCATGTTAAAATAAAACACAATTATCATGTTCAACCCCCTGTTTTCATACACCGATTTGGAAATAAACATAATTAAACTAACTGATACTGTATAATGGGCTGATTTGAGATATTATGAATGGAAATTTTCATCAAAGCCTATATTTAAATGTATTTACTCATTCAAAGTTCATTTTATATATACATGTATTACAAAGCATTTCTACAGGTATTTAAGAAAACCTTATTGACCTTCATTGTCTGCGTTTCCATACAGCCACTCTTCATCTATATTGTCTGTGTTTTATCACCTGTTCTAATACCCTTCTTTGTGTATATTGTCAGCTTAACTCTATGTTCTATATTGTCTGCGTTTTATACCATCCCCTGTATTGGTCCCGCTGTGTAAACAGCATGACTTCCACTTATCACAAATAGGCAATGCTGACCAGACACCCTTGACATTTGATATGCCATCCCAGAGAACTGTTGATTTAAATTTATTCCCTTCATGAATATACACTCTTGGAAAGTCTCTGTCGTAATTTGATTTTAATGAGCATAAATAAAGTTTCCTCCCTAGAAAAAAACAACAGCATTTGGAGTTGTCTGAGATGAAAGTAAACAAACATTATTCTCCCTGAAATGCTTATTTAGGATGTGCGCAATGTATCAGAACTAGACTTTTCTCGCAGATTTTAAGGTAAAGTTAGGGGTGCAAGTTATACATGCCCGCTAGGTATACTCATGAAAATATGGTATCTAAAATGTTTACATTTAAAACCAACAATGATTACATTCTATTTCTGGAGGTAGCGTCCTTTAATAGTGCAACGGATGAATGACGTCGTACACACTTCCTTTACAGGTCAAGCTCATTTCAATCATTGCTTATCCTGTTATGTTAACTTAGGAATAAAGTCGTACTGGATATTTGCGGATTTACACAGAAATGTCTTGAATTCTGTTCTCAGTAGAACTGTCATGATTATATGTCAATGATAATTTTAATATCACAGGACTGTACTTGTATACAGCACCCTCATCGTAAAACACATGATACAATTACTTATCGGATTATTTTACGAAAAGAAACATTGTCAAATACCATGTGAAAATACTGGCATTTTGGGAAAACATTTCAGGTGTTTTATGGCAATAAAATGTATTCTAAAAATTGCAAGAGGTAAATTGTATTATTCTGGGACATGTCTCCAATTAAACCTATATTTGCTCTTTTAAGATGCATTTTGATGCAATTTTTGATAATGTTACTTCTGGAAGAAGTCAAAAGCTGGTGACCTACTTCAGCATGCCCACTGGGTTTTCAATTTGGGGGTACATGCACCCTCCAGGTTTTGAATTGGGGGTACAAAGAAAAAATTGGGGGTACACTGTACCCCCTAGGATTTGAATTGGGGGTACAAAGAAAAATTAGGGGGTATACAGTAATTTTGGGCTGTTTCAATTTTATTAATGAATTTTAACACCCTAGCTCCTTTACCATTATGAATGGGATCCTAATTGAATTATGGAATTGTGCATTTGGTGATCATATGGATGCATCATATGTCTCCAGGGCTTGCACATACTTAGTTATAATCGCAATGGCGGTCAGGGTTTAAAAGCCAAACATGGCCATGAGTTTTGATAATCAAACGCCTTTATGGAAGATTTTCCACCTTTATTCCTTTCTCAGAGTTGTGAAGTACATTAGAACTGTTTTAAAAAGGAAGCGTAGACAGATTGATGCTCGTTGTCCAAGATGATGTTCTGGCAATTTTAAAATCACAGAGGAGCAGGCCGATTGGTACATTATAAGCTTAAACTCTGTCAAATAAAAGCCATGCCGTGTTAGGACAAAATAAAATAAAATGTGTAATGGTAGAATCACTTGTGTAAACATACCGTTCTCAAATCTTCACACTGTAAAATATTTTAACAGCTTTTGTTGTGATGACATTTTTTTTTCCACAGCAGACGCCATACCTACGAAAATTACCCGTTTAATTTGAGGCTCGATTTTTCAGCTTTCATATATCAAAAAAATGTGTTTTTAACAATAACTGCACATCATGATATAATTAAATGATTTTAATTTCTCATTGAAAAATAATTACCAGATTTCCAGCACACGTGGTAAATTTTGACACCTTAAAAAATCGTAGCGAAAATTATTCAGACGGAAGAGGGAGCCGCAAAATATATATAGTGAAAATATTTGGTACCCCGCTCTAAATTGAGGACAAAGCGTGGTACCCACTTAAGAGGAAAACTACTTTCGTTTTGTTTATTTGCCATGCAATACTAAAATGGTATTTAATTTGTACTTGCAGTTTACGTAATTACTTTCCTTTTTGTATGTGCATACTTTTGACATTGCGTGCATGCATGTAAGCACAAAAAATTTGTACGAGCAGAGTAGAATTTATATGTGAATTACATACTGCAGTAAGAGATTGGGCACCCTGCTACTTAATGATGTCATCTTCAGATACAATTTGTTCGTATTGCTGAAATGCTTGAGGGTACGATTCAAGGACGGGCACGATCCAAGGACGGTCGACGATACTACATGGAAAGGTTTTAAAAACATAGGAAAAGTCATAAATGCAACTAACTAGCATTTTCCCCGTGTCAGTAATGTTTCAGATCTTTCAGAGTCATACGTAACGATTTGGAACATATAAAATTTGTCGCTTGCAAACGCTTTCAATTTGTAGAAGTCTCATTTCTTGCCGTCTGCCGTTAAGAAATAAAATCCCTTCTCTGAAAATGCTAGGTGCGCGAAAACACATGACAAACTTATTTACAATAGTTACCAAGACAGAAAAATCCGTTGACAAGCGGTCCTTCAACTTCAGCTATAAAGACATTTAGTCCTGTTTTCTTACTTCTGTATTTATTTACCGGTATATTACCATCCGCTGTTACGGAACTGATACACTCATATGCGTTTGCCATCCTCTTTCTCGTGGGAAGGGAGACAACTTTTTAATTCGTTCTAAACGGGATAGGGTCAAAAACGGGGTCCTACTAAATACCACAAAGACACCCTAAATACCACAAAGACACACAAAGACGCACAAAGCCACACAAAGACGCACAAAGACACCACAAAGACGCACAAAGACAACATAAATACGTAAAAACATGTAAAAAAGGAAAAAATAGCGATTTTTTTAGCTGTTTACATTATGCTGGGGTAAAAATTGATCAAAATAATGCAAATTATACACGTAGGTTAGAGCATCTGCAGGGTCAATCGGATAACTTGGTACTCGTTCTGCTGATTTCATACATACCAAATATTTCTTCTGTTCAAACTCTTTCATCTTGAACTTCACAAATCAGCAAATGTATTACAAGTTGTCAAACTGTTAGCTATTCGAAATGAGATTGTCCAGTTAATGATGGTCAGGGATCTGACATACATGTATATACGATCCCTGATTATGGTCAAAGAACAAACCATGTCATTAACTACGAATTACAAATAATCATAATTTTTACGGTGCCGATTTAATAAAAGGCATCAAAAGAGAACAAGGCTTTTAAATTACCCGAGATTAAATGATTAACAGGAAAAATAGTTTGCAGGAAAATTATATGGCGGATGCTCTAACCTACGTGTGTAATTTGCATTATTTTCACGGTCCATTTTTTACCCCAGCATAATGCAAACAACTGAAAAAATCCCTATTTTTTTTTTTTTTTTTCTTTTTTTTAAACGTTTTTACGTATTTATGTTGTCTTTGAGTGTCTTTGTGCGTCTTTGTGGTGTCTTTGTGTGTCTTTGTGGTGTTTAGGGTGTCTTTGTGGTATTTAGTAGGCCCACTTCCAAAACGGCCCGGTCCAAAACGGCCCACTTTACCATAACGGCCCACTAATATGGATACCAAAACGGCCCACTTTTAAATAGGATCCTTATCATATTTTATTCCTTATCATATTTATTTCATTTTAGTTTATTGTTTATCCGACTCATGTCGATTTATGCAAGAATAAATGATAATGTATGACCGGATTTGTTTGGTGTTATATTTCACGCGTTGCTTGTTTCCTGCTCGGATAACGTTTTCTAAATCAATGCTAGACCGGGACGTGTGAAGATGGCTTCTATCACAAGTGTTTGACATTATTTTGTAAGTTTCTTTTCTTTTATATAAAGAGCTCATTATTTCTTTAAGATTGTTTATATCTTCATACTATCTCTTGCTGCTCGAATCATTTGCTATTGTTAAAATATAATTTCAAAAATTTCGTTTTGGTTTATCTTAGTTTTTTTTTTTTTGAGTTTCATAAATTTCATCTATTATGAATTTCTTGATTGACTGTTTTGTTTGACTTTTATTTATTTATTTATTTTTTACTGCGTGCGTGTGTGTTGTTTATCATTTCAGAACGAGTCGGAAGATTTCACTTTTGGAATGATGAACTTTCCATGTATTGTTTCTTTTCGGGAGGTTCGTCAACGGCAGCAAGCAGTGGAAGTGACCGGGGTAGCTTTACAAAAAATATTTGTCTGTCTGCCCCCCCCCCCCCCCCTCTCTCTATGGGTATTATTTTTCAAATAAATAGCAGGGAGGTTCCTCATTCAACTTCAAGTTGGATATGTCACAAAGAAAATACTATACGGATCATTTTTGCCTGGTAGAATACTGTTGTTATAAGTTAACTTAAATCAAATCGATGGTATTGACTATTTTGACTATTTAGAAATGAGCATGCACTAATTTTTTTGTTTGTCTTCATATAAAGTGGCTTACGATATTGTTGAAACACGCCATTTTTCTTTAGCAATGCAAACGTTTTTTTTTTTTTTTCCTTTTTCCTGTTGATTCCGCAATTAGATTATGATAAATCTAAGAAGCCTGCAGTTGCCATTCTCATGCTTAACAATACTTTTATGACCGTATGCAGCAGATATTATTGATCGAGATAAGACAACACAGAATGCGCTGTCTGATCTTCGGAGTAGCCTTTCTGATACAATGCTATTTATACTACGAAAATTTTGCTTGTGATTGAAAAATTTCGTATTGGGCATGAGCTCTATATTTTCCACATTCTGCTAACCTCCGTTAACTCTTTAAAACACAACCCCTAGATTTAACGAGCCTACGGCAAACATTTTGGAAAATGGGGAAAATGCTGGCAAGTTTGGCAAGGTTTATTTTACGAAAATTCTGTTCGTGTCATTGCCAAGATAATATACGGTTGATAAATGAAGAGGTATTTTGAGATGGCAGTGTATGCATGGTGTTTCACATTTTATTAAATGAACTGGAAGAATAATATAAATACGGATTGGAGTATATAGAAAACAAAAATATTATAAGTTGAATGAAAAGACAACGTATAAGATAATGATCAAATACGATTGCAGGTGTCACAGACGGACGAGATACGTGCACATGAAGTATAGGCTACGACGAACCGCCCGTTCTGGAGCTTATGTCCAGCAGGTTGGTCTTGCTGAGACCTACAGACAGAGACTTGGTTTACATTCTTTTGTACGGATGCGTAAATTACATGTTATATTCGATCCCTGCTGGTAAGCGACATTTTCTCCGTTTTCCACAATGTTTTCTACATTTTCCCTCAATGTTTTCTGGTAAACAGAATTTTCTCCTTTTCACCATGTTTGCTACCCTTTAAAGAAAGTAAACGTTACTTGCGCTACATTCAATTTGTCGTCTGCAAATGCTTTCAATTTGGAACTGTCTAAAATTTTGTCGTTTGGTAAATAGATAAGGGTTAAATTTTAATCAGTTTGCTAAACCACGGTAAATTAATATAAGATGTAAATTCATTTCAGACATGCGTTTCTTTTCATTCCTTTAAACTATCCACCTTACTTAATACTTAAAACTGGAATGAAACATACTAGAAAACTGGCCTGAATACATCTGTATGAGATACATCTGTATGAGATAAAAGAAAAACGAACAAACGACAAAAAAAAAAAAAACGCCTACGAGATGAATATGAAGGTGACGAGGGAATTCCATTACGAATAAGGCATGACAAAAAAGTGGGCCGTTTCGGTATTGGGCCGTTTTGGTCATGGGCCGTTTTGGTACTGGGCCGTTTTGGAAGTGGGCCGTTTTGACCCCAATCCGTTCTAAACGCGGTCTCCCTAATCAGCGTCAGGAAATGTCAGGAAGTGCCAGGGAATGTCAGGAAGCGTCACGAACCCAAATATTCCACTTTTCATGTTATTTTTGAAATAACAATGGAGTATATGACATATTCTATCAAAAAAGCCTTTATTATTATGTATTTTGATTCAAATATGGGATAAATCCACCTACCGACTTAGCGTCACGATAACTGTACGAGCGTCGAGAGGTGTGAAGTCAGTAGAGAATTAGCGTCACGAAATATGGCGGATAAATGTAGGAGCGTCAGAGAATATAACAATTACAACAAATGAGTATTATAATGAATTTCGACATTATAAGTGACAAAAAACAGAAACAAGAAATATCAATTAACTTACCTTTCCAAATAATGCAAATTCCATAATCCTAATGAAGGCGTATTTAGCGTCACAAGATCCAACCACTGTATTACGCGCTAGTTAGCGGCACGAAAAATTTAGCGTCACGAGATCCAACCACTGTATTAGGGATTAGCCACAGGAGGTATTCAGCGTCACGAGAACCAACCTGTTACCACTGTATTACAGACTAGTAACAACATGTATTCAACGTCACGAGATTTAATAACTATATTATGGATAAGCGTCAAGATAATATTCAGCGTCAGGAGGTTAAAATAGTCTTTTAGAAACATTGTGGGAATATGATAAATAACTCGCTTTTCACAAACTGTAGGGTCTTCTTTTCCCAAAAAGTTTTCTCTACAATCAGAAAACTGCTATCAATAGAACAAGATTCAGTGCTGTTTTACAACAGATTACAAGGTCACAAGTATGGATGTACAGCCAAGAGAAAATGTATTAAGTGTCACGAGATGCAACTAAACATTGTGGGAATATGATAAATTGCTCGTTTATCGAATAATGTTTTTGTTTAAGAGTTTAATTTTTTTTTTTGACCAAGTGATAAGATGAATATTCTCCTTCTGCTATACACTATACATGTAATACACACTTGCATGCATTACCAATACCAATTAATGCGAGCGTGCTTTTTCACACCTTTTTTATCAGAAACTGACGCATGTATCAAATAACTATCAAAACGGTTAATTATCTAGATTTGTAATAATTAAAGTTCACCTGTGCTTATTGTTCGTGGCAACAAACAGAAAAGATAATGAGGTGTTGAGAACATGTCTAAATTGAAAGTATATACATGTACTGCACGGAACATTTTGCAAGCATACAGTTGGTAATTCATTTCTCGGTTTGACATCAAGAAATATTCTGTTCTGTACTCATGAATTCATCATTGCTTTTCAGTTGCAAGTCGTCATATAATTAAGGATTCATGAAATCCATTTTGTCTGACCAGCCCAAGTAGCTCATGATCTAGCGTAGGCTCTAGCGTAGGATTCGTAAGTCTCAAGTTTGGGACCATTTGAGGGTGTGGACTCGATTTCCACGGCTGACCATCTAAAATTACTGTTAGACAGTGAAACTCGCGGATGAGACATAAAAACCGAGGTCCCGTGTGATGGTGCTATACAGCGAACACGTTAAAGAACCAGGCTTAACTTAAGATGGGTTTCGTCCTGTATCTTACATTATCCCGCGTACAAAACTAGCAGCCTTCACGGGGCGTCGCTCATATCGGCAACAGATGGCGACGATAAAATAATGCAAATTCAATTAATCAATCCAAATGTTAACAAATGACTGAGTCCTGGGGTAGAATGGTCTTTGTACCTGCAGAAGATTGACCAAAAGCAAACACCTTCGACTCAGGTCAGCTTGCGCGGACTGTGCAGGCTGACCTCGCCCGGAATTTTTTGATGATGCACGAAATCCCGTTTTCACAGACCATGGGTTCTATGTATTTTATAATGTTGTGGCCAGATGTTCCAGTAATATGGCTTAAATGTTGAGTTGTGATTAAAATTCTTGCGGTAGAGCCGCTTTTGATTTTTTTTGCAGCAAATGCTTTCAATTTCGAAATGTCCGTCAGCATATTTTTTTTTTAGTTTTGTAATTGTCATTACAAGACTTAGTGGTTATTACTGTTTTCTATGGTGTTAAACGTACCTGACTCGTGACCTGGTGGTTGCAGGTTCCATACCCAGCTAAGAGAAACTTCAGTTTCTTTCCGGCGATTTTTCGCCCCTCACGTCTGATGCACGTGAGAAAAGTAGTCGGTGACTTGGAAAGAAAGCCAGGAAACACATGTGTAGGTGTACTGACTGCCGTGATATGACCTAAGCTGTTAAAACGGCGTTACACTCCAATACAAACATTTTTTCAGTTATATAACGGCCACCAGTGCTCCTGTTTATGCTTCCCTGACTCCGTGATATGACCTAAGCTGTTAAAACGGCGTTACACACCAATACAAACAACATTCTTTTTTTCAGTTATATAACGGCCACCAGTGCTCCTATTTATGTTTTCCTGGAGTTTCTTTCGCAAGGACTTCGCACAGTTTTCTCCACAAGCCACCAGATGTTTCCCTAACATAAGTTCCGTCGACGAAATGATGATCAGCGGTAAGAAACTTAGACTAGTATACAATTAAAAGAAAAATATACGAAAAACGAGCTATTTATCATATTCCCAATGTTTCTATAAAAGGTTTAGAACTACTAGAGTTGGTTGAATCTCATGACGCTGAACTAGCGTTGAATAAAGTGGTTTGATCTCGTGACGCTGAATACCCCTTTATTAGGATCATGGATTGTGCATTATTTGATAAGGTAAGTAAATTCATATTTTATGTTTCTGATATCTCATTTTCAGTGTGAAAATTCATTATGATACTCATTTTTTGTCACTTGTTTTATTTCCTCACGCTCCTTCATTTACCTGCCACATTTCGTGACGCTAATTCTCTATGTAGTAATTGACTTCACACCTCTTGACGCTCCTAGTTATCCGCCATATTTCGTGACGCTGAGTCGGCAGGTGGATTTATCCGTTATTTGGGTCAAAATACACTATAGTATAAGATATTTTGATAAAATATTTTATGTATTCCATCAATATGACAAAAACAACATGAAAAATGGAATATTTGGACATGTGACGCTTCCGGACATTTCCGGACACTTCCCGACATTTCCTGACGCTGATTAGGGAGACCCTTTCTAAACGGGGTACCCGTTGTATCAATCTCCGAGCAGAGTTGTCGTTCGTTACTCTCACCATGCATCTCTGCAACGGGCTAAATGACAAGAATCTTGTCAAACCGAGGAAAACATGTTTTGTTACTGTTTAACTGTTTCTGTGTAACATAATAAAGTAGACAAAGGAAATATGATTCCGGATACATTATAGGTGCATTCAAACTGATGAATTTACCTGTATACAATGGAACTATTTTTTCAAGCTTCTTTACTGATCAGAATCTTACGCCAATTGTAAAAAAAATGGCTGCGCCCGTGAATGTGGACAATTTAAACAAAATTAAAAAACAAGTTATCGTCCTTTAAAAGACATTTAAGCTTTTCAGAAAATCCCTCTTTTTCACATTTCCTACCACCAAGTCTGATTAGCCGTATGCTGTTTGAACAGCACACAAACCAATCAATTGGTCTTTTTTTCACCGGCGTTTGTGTCGCCTTTTTGAGTTATGGTCATGTGACGAAAATATCACGTGATGACGGACTACTTTCTGAGCCAACTACAGAGGTGAATGGGAATGATCCGTACATTCGGCATGTCTCGGGTGATCCGGTGATAAAATCTCTCGGCTGTATCACGTAGCTTGATATGCACCTACACGGTACATTTCGCACATCTCCGGAAGCACACCGCTTTCCCGTTATTGAAATTGTAAGGCTCCTCTTTAGAAAGAACGCACGAGTAAATTTTCTATCGTTACCTTTCTAAGAGTATTTCAGTCGGCAAACAGTTTGTACATTCAATTTTTAGCGTGGTTTATCAATTCCGTTAGGAGCTTTCATCGACAGATCGATAGAAGTGAATAACTTCACAGTGGTTGTTCATGTCGTTGCTAAGCGATCTACAGGGGCGCCGCCATGTTTAAAATCATGTGACTGGTAGTTCAAAATGGAAGCCTCCCTTATACAGACGAGGTCAGATGTAGGTACGGAATCGGCCGAGTTGTGACGAGTGTGATCCGTAGTGCCGTTGTATCTCCCTTAACTAGTACCCCGTTGTAGGCAAAGTGTATTCCCCGGCCCCACTCGTAAAAATAGGCAAATATAATTATAGGTGCTACCTATGAGCGGGAAAAGCATAAAACCATTAACCGATTAGATACAGTTTAGCTGTTGATTATCCAAAAAGTCAACCATTTGTTGTGAATGAAAAAGCTTTTTACCCTGAAATAAAAACTTTTCCTTACTTTGTATTCAAAGGTAAACTAGTGTAGATCTATCTGCTTCTTCAGAACGCTCAGGAAAAAGGATTTTTTAACCAGTTGCTAGATCTACGTTTTCTGTCAACCTCGATTAAAGAACAAAATGTTCTCTAAGGTGCGGCCAAATAGTGAAGAGATGAGTTTGTATGCTACTAGTTACTGTACATGTATATTCTGTAATATCGCAGACCGCAGAGCCTTTTTCGATTCTGCCAGATGTATTATATCAGAGAAAAAGACAGCTTTGGGCCATCAGACCACTGTCCTATTTGGCATAGCCTACCCTTAGTACTCTAGACCGATAATATGATTATTTATAATTGTTGGCGATCTACAGTAAGACAGGGGTACAAAACAAGCGAGTGAATCTCTTAAAGGGTTACAGATACATATATTTTCATGGCAAAAACAGTGGATGAATATACTGTCACATTTTCTTCTCTATCACCCATTTTATTTTATTAGTAAATGAGAAAAAGTTCTAATGTCAAAGTCATTTGTTGAAAGGACTAGTCGCAAGAGTACATTGTACAGAAAATATTCAAGGCTGAGGCAACAGACATCATTTGTAAAACTGGATGAAATTTACTTTTTAAATAATTGCTGAATCCACATAGTTTAGAACTTTTTTATATTCAGAATACATGCATTACAATAAAGTTCTGTCATATGCATTGGAAGTAACCTGCTATTGGGTTTAACAATTTGTTATTTTCAAAAGTTTTTATCATTGTTTCAGAATGAATTATCAGACATTTGAACTAGGTATCTAGATCTACATCTTTTCAATTTTCTTGTAATTTTTATGTAGACAGAACGAATGAAACTCCTTTGAAATTTAGATCACTGTGTTGTTAAAAGCTTGCCCATAGCAATCGAAGCTATTTTACAACCTTTTTTTCTGGTGAAAAAAACCTAGAAACAGACCGATCGCTGTGATTAGATCTGTCAATACGTTTTTCCAATACAGATTCGTTTTTCACTGTTCAACTGCCCTATTCTCAAGTAGATTTGCACCTCTCTTATATGTAAACTTCCCTGCGATCTAATGTTCGGATAGCGCTACCTGTTGAGTGTCAACACTCAATAGTCAAACACTTTTATTTCTTGAGCAAAATTTTGAAAGAGAGAAAGTACCATTCCTATAAGCTACACTGTGTAGCTGACATTTCGAACTGCCGTATATAATGATATGTTACATATTAAGTTCTTGCCCATCTAAGAAGATATTGAGATATAATCATGTACCATCTAAATGTATTGACCTTGATTATCAAATACATAAAATTTGAGCCATGCTTTGGCAAAAGGGACTTAATGCATCTCCGTGATCCATTGTACCAAGCAAGTCGTCACATAATTAGATCTATGGATGCTAAAATTTTATTTAGTCTAACAACCAGCGCAATCATGTGGTAGGCTTGTCCCTTGGCATGCAGGAATTTACAAAAACAAAAAGTTTCAACCCCGGTCTGGCTGCGTGAACTGGCTCATTTATTAGTTAGCCAGGCTCCGGCAGAATGGAGCTTATAAAATGCATCTCCGTGATGCATTATCCCAAGCATATTATCACATAATTGTGGGTACATACATCCATTTTGGCTTACAATCTACTGAAGCTAGAAGTAGAATGGTCCTTGAACACACAGAATAACAAATAAAAAAAAGTGTGGATATGTGGACTACGCAGGCTGACATGGATCGATACTGTTTACAGATGTATTAAGCCCTCTTTTCACAGAGCATGGCTCAAGTACATGTACAACTGTTTAGAAAATCACAGATAAGCAAATACTGGATATGCATATCCCGTAACATTTTTCCACATCTTGAGTTACATGTATTTGTCCAAATGGTATTCCATTTTCAGATCAAGCCTAGAACCTGTGAAACACTGGTAATTTGCGACTAATGAATTAGCACCATGATGTTTATGAAGTAATGTTGAAAGCAGGATAAAACACCATGCAAGCAAACAGAATGCTGATTAAGACTGTTACATGACAAAAAAGTTCTTTAAAACCTTTAGAAAAGGAGCCCGATCTGGTTTCGAGACCCTCTATAGATAGTTTATGAAGCGTAGGCCTACCTTTGAAATCTTTATATTTAACATCGACAATCGATGGAAATTTCCTGCCAATATTGAAATATTATGGATCTAGATCTACCTAAATATTGCATTTCAAACGATTATTTCTTTAAAGAAAAATATCATCATGTTTGTACTGTAGTCCTACGACAACAATGAATGTTCTATGCACTCCGATTGTGCTCTACACTGTGGCACTCCGAAGCCCATAGATTGACACAAAGAAATTCGGCAAATGTACCCCCCAGAAAATAATTTTACTGTAGCTTTTTATGTACTGTATCTATCGTTTTATTTGTTCATTTTTCTGCTTGCAATGAAAATCCACCATTTCTATTTTCATTACAATAAATTTTGATAATCAATGAGGTGAAAGCAAGATCTATTTAGTTTTCAAGCCGTTTAAAAAACTCTGTCCAACCAAATTTAAAAGCGTTATCATTCTTTGAATGTTGTATGACGTCAGGATGACGTCAAAGTTCGCTAGGGGTATGATTTTTCCCGCTAGGTAATTTTTATACAATCTATCTATTCTGACGGAAACACCGGATCGATTCTAACGGTAACACCGCTATGGTAACCCGTTTTCAATATTCAAACTATTAAACTGAATGACTTGAAAAAGGTACCATCGCCGGAATTATGGTAAAATCCAAGATGGCTCCATGAAATGGGAACTGAGATTTGACTATCACGGGTATATATTTACTCATATTTTTCGCGTTACCTAAAAGCGGGAAAACCCGTAAAACGGCCTTTCCCGTATAAATGTATCCCTTTAATAAAAACAACCATGGTCAACAAATATTTCAGGCCTTGGCACAATACAGGAGAACAGATTTGCCACCATAAAAATGAAATTGTCTGGCCTTACGCCTTTCTCGTTTGTTTCAGCTGTACGTTGGGGATCTTCCGTGACCAGGGTATTGGTTCGATTCTCTAAGGCGGCTCTCAACACGTGGTCCTTGCACATGGCACTGAAGACGGTCAACCCCCTTCCTCCGTCCTGCCCCGTCCCAAAAAATCTGAATAAATGAACTGTGGTTGCGATTTGATTGAAATAAAGCTGAAGGGGACAATTTACGGTATTCCACGGAAAGCTTAGGACACAGTACGCCAAGTGATATTACAAGATTCCCGCGATAAAAAATAGACCCCTTACGCATCCAGAAAATCCACTCATGTCTAGCTTATCGTGATGTGACTGAAAAGAGTTTAGGATGTAATGTAATTGTATAGTCTAGTCCGTTTGATTTCTGTGGAACTTGACATCGTGAATGATGTACGAGTAAGACCACTACCAGTGTATCGATGGAAAATGTACAAGAGCCATGTTCTGTAAAAATGAAAGAGGGGGAGCGGCTTAATGCATCTGCAAAGAGTATCGGTTTAGGTCAATCTGCGCAGTCCACCCAGGCTGACCTGGACCGAAACTTTTTGGTTTTGGTCAATTTTTGCTATATGGCAAAGGACAATTTTACCTCATGATTCAGTCGGTTGTTAGATGAAATAGATTTTATGGATCCATAATTATTTGATGTTTGGCCTGACATAATGCACCACGGTGATGCATTATTTTTAAAGCCCGCTTTTGCCAAAGCGCCGCTCACAAATTTCATCTAGTTTACATTTAGATACCCATACTTTTGCAACGAATTGCTTATATTGAAAAGGTAAAACGGTTTACTGTCATATTCGAACAAATCAAAGTCTTCCGAATATACGCGACGTAATGCCTCCATATCAGAAATTGGAACGTCGCTAAATATTTCAGTCATTGCCTCTGTTCGCTGTAGTTTTCGATCGGCATATGGTGTGCGTTTTTGTGTGTCTACGATAAGCTGTATGAATTCTTCTGGTGATATATTACCAGCCTTATTTTCATCCAATGGAAATTCTTCTTTACCGATGACTCCGCGAATTTGCAACTTCCGCCATATTCTTTTTAGCGCTTCGCGCCAAGAAATGCACTTTGTTATTTGAGGTTTCCACCTAAATGGTGATGACACGCTATCAATTAAAGCATCTATGTCTGCTAAAGACTTTCCGTTCTCTTTCAGATAAATAGACGTCTTGTTCATCCCAATTTTGCGGTAAATGAAATCCGAATCTGTCACAAATGTCTCCATTTTGCCAACAAAATCATATTTTGTCTCGCAGGGATGGCAGTATGACGTAAACGCTGCATCATGACAATCCACCGACCTAGACGGATCTTTGTGCCCATCTATGATCGCCTTGACATACTCTTCAAACTTTAAGTCAGAACCGCATCGAGGTTTGGAAGAACCCTTTTCACGATATTTTCCTATGATTCTTCTTCCCATTCCGTTCCAGAATGTAGGATTGGGAGCAAAAAGTTTATCAACAAAAGCGGACACTAACCTAGCATATGGGTCACGAACAAACATATAGCGATAATATCCGACGTAATCGCTTGTCTCATTTCCGTTTTCAGACGAAAGTTTTTCCTGTGAAGGTGGGGCTTGTGCAATAGGAATGTCGTATGGACTGATAATATTAGAATCCTTTGAATGCTCTAGCAGTTTAAAGAATCTTGTCCAGTAAGTTGATGCAAGTTTGCAAATAGGGCATAGAAGAATTTTCTTCTCTTTGTTTGATGTCACCGTGAAACGAAATTTAGTTTTCTTGAGTTGCTTCCCTTTACATTTCGCCACAATCCTCTTGGCAAGGCCTTCCCCTGTAGACAGCGTTTGTGTAGGAACAGTGTGTGACTTTTGCTTGGGAAGGACAGCTGAAAATTTAATGAAAGGACAATAAAAAGTAAAATGAGCCAGAACCTTCACAAAATAAAGCTTATATCGAAGCCAAGTGCTTTTTTTGGTAGAGAAACCAGGGTCCGTATTCATGAAGCACGATAAATTTCGTTTTTTGCCTTAGAAAAGTAACGCATGTTTTGACTGGCTAAACCGTTTGGCTAAGTCAGTCAGAAACTGCGTTACTCTTACATAAAATGGTCCAGCAGATCAGAAAAATGCGTCTCTCTAAATTCTAGATATTTCCTGAGAATTAGACTACCAATGTAATGGAGAAAGGACGGTGTATACGACCAAGGAAGTTAAAAAACGTGCATTACGCGCAAAAACATTTAAAGTGAAGGGGAAGACAACTCCTTAACTCTTAATCCTAAGGCTGCTAAGCGCGACTCTAGGACCTTTTGGGACAATGTAGATCAAAATATGTAACAATTCTTCGAAGATTAGACTGCAATGACGCATCACTATGCTGTACAGGATAAACATTAATACGCAGCGCGTAAAATGACGCCAAAAATAGATAGCGGAAAATGACCATAAATGATACGTCTGTGGAAAAATCAAGTCATGTTTTCTCTACAAATTTCTCAAAAATATAATGATTTCAAACGGGGAGAATAATTTCATAAATTGCCATTGTTTACTGCAAATCTCTGTACACAGTCTGTAAATATAGCCACGGGGAAAATTAGGATTTGTGAAACAGACTGACAACAAAAATAACGTCCCCACCTTGCTGGGCTTATACCGGGGCTTTTTCCCAACCTTATAGGGGCTATGTTCATAACTGGCTGGTGCATATGTTATATGCTAGCTAACCATTGCTGGATGAATCGTACAAGGTAGGTTTTATGGAGTAAACACCTGTCTTGAAATTCGCTGCATTGATTGCTGCCTTGAAAAGTAGTCCGGTTATGTACCCAGAATGCCCATGGATATCAGATATGTATGTATTTGGAAAATACCACCGAGCGGGAGATAATGCTAGGAAAGTATGATATTAAGGATCTATATTGTTTCTTATCAGGTTTTCAGTCTCTTATCCCCCCCCCCCCCAAAAAAAAGCCCTCCGGAACTATCTCCTGCTCCGCCTCCTTGCTCATAGAGCTGTAACAAAAGAGTAATCGTCGCTTTAGACGTTGAAAGTCACATTTATATGAGCTATGCTCTGGCAAAGGGGGGCCTACTGAATCTCCGTGATACATGATACGTAGCAAGTCATCACGTGATCACTGATCGATTAAGTCCATTTTGTCTAACAACCGACTGAATCATGAGGTAAACTGGTCTTTCGACAAGCAGAAAATTGACCAGGTCAGCCACCACGGACTGCAGATACATTAAGCCCCCTCATAGCGATCCATGATACCAAGCAAGCCAGTACATAATTATGGATCCATAAAATCCATTTTGTATAACAACCGACTGAATCACAAGGAAGACTGGTCTTTTACCAACTTTACCAAAAGCAAAACATTCGGCCCAGGTGTTCGACTGAATCTATACTTTTCGCAGATGCATTAAGCCCCCATTTTACAGAGCATCACTCATGACAAGAAAAAAAAAGTTTTAAAAAAGGGTGGGCTGGTTCGCGGAATAAACAAACAATAAGGTTGTATCTAAATGATATATCAATTCACTGTGAGCAAGTAGGAAGTCAGACAGCGCTTGACTGGTTATCGATTTATTTATCAAAGAAAAGTACCCGGTAGTAGTGAAAAATAAATGAAACCATTCTACTATGGGTGCTGAAAACAGTGTTACAAAATTGATTTTTTTTTTTCTTTCGCCCAATATCGATTCTCACTTGAATAGAGAAACGAAAACACATCAATTGACCATTAGAGCTCTATGCCCAACTTACACTTCTTGTGCGGGCCGTGCGGATCAAGACCATACTGCACAAAACGTGCGCTCTGATCTAGATCCATACTGTCTGTTGCAAATGTTAGGGTTAGAAGAAGCTTGAAGGTGAAATACATGTATTTACATGTAGGCTAGATTTTTCCCAGACTTGACAAGCCTCATTACATTAATTCAGAGCTCGAAGGGACAACCCTTTCCCAAACGACACATTTCAGGCTTTTCTAAATTGAAAGCATCTGCAGACGACAACTTGGAAACTGGTGTAAATGAACTGACATTCTCTGACAAGGTAGACAACATGGTATGAAAAGGACAAAATGTTGGTCACCAGCACTTTCTCCTTTCTCCACAATGTTATCACAAGGTTTTTTTCTAAAGATCGTTAAAATGTGGAATTACGGCATGTGACGAAGGGTTTATCTATTTTCCTTTATTTAGTCATTTTCCCGACAATGAAACCTGTTCTAATACACGACTTACCCTTAACCCTAGGGCCTGCTGAGTAAGTTAAATAATAACTTCGTGTGGATATAAATTTGCAATCTGACTGTTGCTATCTTAAAGTTATTTTTAGAAGAGAAATATCTCCTTATCGGACAATGTAGATCCGAGATCGGACTGCACGTCCTGTGCAGACTGATCTTGATCTATACTGTTTGCAAAAAGGTCCTTGAGTTGCGCTTAGCAGCCTAGGGGTTAAATCCCCAACACTTCACCATACAATCCTGAGTTTTAACGTCCCTGAGAAGGAAGTGTTTCGAAAACATTTGCGAAAAGAAGAAAATGCTAGTAACCAGCATTTATTTCGTTTCCTTGTCCCACAATGTTATGTACCCTATCAAAGACAGAAATCATGATTGCAGCTCCATTTAAATTGCCGTCTGCAAATCCTTTAAATATGGTCCAGTTCAAAATTGTGTCGTTTGGTAAAGAGTTAACTCCAAATACCAGATGAGAAAATGTTCTACTCGTCTAAAGTCAGAGAATTTGTAGGCGAAATAATTAAATGTCGCGTAAGTCATTGAATTGGTTTTGGAAAGTGTAGAAAAACATTGTGAGAAAAGGAGAAAATGTTGGTAATACTAGAAATATTTTCAAAGCCTTCTTCCACAGGATCGTTAACCCTTTACCACACAATCCTGAGTTTAAACAACCCTTGGGAAGAAAGGTTTTGAAAACGTGGGAAAAGGAGAAAATGCTGGTTACCAGCATTTTCTCCTTTTCTAACAATGTTTTCTATCCTTTGACTCACATGTGATCTGTCTAAAATTTTGTCGTTCGGTAAAGAGTAAAATATGGAATTGTTTGATAAATCTAGTGCGTGTTTAGTTAGGGCCCTGATTTCGTGTTTTAGAATCAGACGTTCTTACCACAAGGGTCTTCCAAATAATAGAGAGAGAGAGAGAACAAACAAAATCAAAATTCACCTTTCGCATTGGAAAATCCAAGATATCGAAAACTGATTTTACTTCCGTGATAAAAATTCAACCAGTACGAGAAAAGTAGCAAACCGGAACAGAGAATAAAGACGTATTTTACACGAAACTTGAAATTTCGCCCGAGTCGCATCATAACCATTATTACATCAAATAATATCTGTTGGACAAACAGTCAGTTAGCATAGAGTTACATTTGTAAGTCAATTGTTACCTAAAGGGGGTTAACTGTTTATAAAACGACGAAATTTCAGACTCGCTCAAAAAACTGAAATATGCCTTTGGAAGGGTAGAAAACATTGTAGGAAAAGTGCAGACGGCAGATTAAGCGTGGTTCAAATGATCGATTTTGTCTTGTAAGGATAGAAAATATTGTGAGATGAGGAGAAAATGCTGGTTAACAGTATGTTCTCCTTTTGCAACAATGTTTTCCAATGCCTTTTACATCAAGTTCGTTAAAACTCGGGATTGTGTAGAAAAGAGTTAAACACAGTGCAGCTCAAGATCGGACTGTCTTTTACAATGTAGATCAAAATTAGACTGCTCTAAATATGCAGTCTGATCTGAGATCTACCAGGTCTGCTATTTAATCATTTATCACAATGCCGAGTCTTCATGACCCTTAGAAAGAATCCTTTTGAAAGTATTGTAGGAAAAAGAGAAAATGCTGGTAAGTAGCATTTCCTCATTTTCTCACATAGTTTTCTACCCTTCCAAAAATCAAATTTTGAGTAACTTTTATTTTGTCGTCTACAAATGTTTTCGATTATGAGCCTAAAATTTTGTCGTAACTTTAAACATATTCATTCATTCATTCATTCATTCAAACATATTTGTTTAACCCTTTTCCTGCTAATAAAAGAAATTTAACTTTCAAGCCGATAGTAAAAACCTAAATTTTCCTATTTTAATGGTATTTTGGAAGGAAAGACATCTCCTTATCGCACAGTGTAGATCCAAGATCAGATTGCACGTTTTGTGCAGTATGATCTTGATCTATGCTGTCCGGAAAAGGTCAGTGAGTCGCGCCTAACAGCCTAAGGTTAAGATCGACTGAGAAACAAGTTCTTGCAATAAATACGCATTTCTCTCTATTCTACCTCCTGGACACTACGCCAGTACTCGCGCCGAATGTGTTAGCCAATGTACAGTCCGAAGTTGACATCCGCTCCTAGGTATCGAGTTCGGGGCCTTACGGTTACGAGGCCGATGCTCTACCTCACAACGCACCCCTTAAAATTATAATGCCTGAGTCCATGATTCCTGATTGAGGCTAGCCCATTTCATTTATTTGTCACTTTAATCCTGTAGTTTACGAGTAATAAACAGTTCTGTGTTTGAATGACCTTAAAGAATAAGGCTTTTGAAAACGTTGTGAGAAAAGTCGAGATGAACATACAGTCTTACCTTTCCATGACCCTAAATAAAGTTCCTAAAACATTGTGGAAAAAAGACGAAAATTGTGGTAACAAGCTTTTCCTTCCTTTCCACAACGTTTTCTACCCTTTTGAAGACAAACCCAATCTTTTAACCTTTTACCTCACAATCCCGATTTTAAACGATGGTAACGAAGAAGGCTTTTGAAAACATTGTAAAAAAGAAGACGAAAATGGTGGTAACTCTAGCTTTTTTTTCTTTTCCACAATGTTTTCTACCCTTTTGAAGACAACCCTATCTTTTAAACTTTTACGACACAATCCCGACTTTTAACGGCTCAAACGAAGACGTCTTTCGGAAACATAGTGGAAAAAGGAGAAAATGCTTGTAGCCAGCATTTTCTCCTTTTTCCACAATGTTTTCTGTCCTTTCAAAGACAAATTCCATCATTCCAGGTAAATCAAATGGTTCAATGGTTACCAGCATTTTCTCCTTTTTCCACAATGTTTTCTGTCCTTTCAAAGACAAATTCCATCATTCCAGGTAAATCAAGTGGTTCAATGCAGACGATGGTAACAATATTTTCTTAGAGTTTGTTGAGAGTATCCCCATGTTGTGGACATGTCACTTTATATATACCATTTAAAATCGTTTTGTTTTGGACAAGTGAGCCACATTGGCGGACAAGTAGATTTTTGTAATTTACTTGTCCGCGGACAAGATTTCCACTGTTTCAGTTATGTCACGGCGACTGGTTTCACTAGTACTAAGCTAAGGTTTCGAAAAGTCTTGAGGCGGGCGGGGGTCTTGTGTGGCTCAGTGGTAAAGTGTAGTACTCGTAACCAGGAGACTCCGGGTTCGAGCCTCACTGGATCCACTGGATTTTTTGTGGGAGTGTCCTTAGGCCAAACAATTCAGAGCCCTTGCCTTGTACCGGTGTAAACCAGGAAATACATGAATATGTGAAATGTCTCCGTGATATGACTGAAATGATGTTGACAGCAGCGTAAAGCAACATTCAGTCAATCAATCGAAGTGAGGAGCAGCCAATGGCCTCGTAAGGACATTGTGCGAAATATTTGTATAGAAGAAATCCGGGGAAAGCATTGATAGTTGCAATGGCTGCCGCGATATGAGTTAAATACAATACAAAAAAGCCAAGGTGAAAGCAGACGACAAATAAAATATTTGAATGATAGGGTTTGTCTTTAAAAGGACAGAAAATATTGAAATTGCTGGTAAATTGCATTTTCTCCTTTTCCCGCGATGTTTTCTACCCTATCTAAGACCAATTGCTTAATTTTAACCACGTCCGATTTGTCGTCTGCGACTGCTTTCAATTTGGATCTAAATTGTTTTTAAGACCATTCTGATAACCTCCGACTTTTTCCTTGTCCTCAGTTGTTATCAGACGCGCTCGTGCATACGTACATGTAAGAATGCGTTCTATGGTTTGAGAGCGTCTGTTTAACCCTTTATCATACAATCCAGGGTTTTAAGAGAAGTTGCTGATAAACTAGCGTTTTCCCGTTTTTCCGCAATGTTTTCCACCCGCTTTCGAAGACAAATCGCATCATATTCACCACATTTTATTTGTCATTTGAATATGCTTTCAATTTATTTTGTTTAGTGTTTAACACCGTTTTCAACATTATTTCAGTACTTTAAAGCGGCGGCTAGCGCATCTATCTATGCTTTTCTGGGGTTTCTTTTACTAGTACTATGCAAAATATTGTTCCCAGGCCACTGGCTGCTTCCCCCCTCAACAATGGTCGTAACAATGAACAGCCACATCAATCCTCGGAAAGAAATTCGCCGAACTTTGGATTCCAACCACGACGCCATGGTCTAAAGTACGTTACAGACTGGTTAATTATCTACTGAAAATGAAACACGTTTTCATCAGATAACCCGTCAGTAATGTATTGAATTATGGGAGTTATTTAGATGATTAAATCAAGATATAATAATTATAGCAGCACCGCATGAGGGTGCAAACGCTAGGATGCAGTTGCTTTAAGAAATAGATCGATTTTCAGTGAAAATTCTATGTAAGAAAAGGAGCCTAACTGTGTCACAGAAATGAGATACTTGTGTCATTGACTGGTT
Source organism: Tridacna gigas (assembly GCA_945859785.2). Lineage (NCBI taxonomy): Eukaryota > Metazoa > Mollusca > Bivalvia > Cardiida > Cardiidae > Tridacna > Tridacna gigas. The sequence goes on along the minus strand of OX244028.2, from coordinate 4,849,436 downwards.
GATTGAATGTTGTTTTACGCCGCTTTCAACATAATTTCAGTCATATCACGGCAACAGCTCACATATACATGTATTTCCTAGGTTTCACCAGTACTAGGCTAGGGTTCTGTAGTGTCTTGCCCAAGGACACTTCCACCAAAAGTGGATCCAGTGAGGTTCGAACCCGGGGCCTCCAGGTCACGAGTCCTACACTTTACCAGTGAACCACGTCAAGGCAGAAACAAAATTAAAGACATAAAATGTTATTTTCCCTCGGCACTTATGTGCCTCCGTAGTAAAACAATATTTTGAGACGTATGGAGCAAAAACCTTCATTAATATTGCATTTCTGTATAAATAGTTTTATAGTTGCTGGCGATCTATCCCTTTTATAAGTTACATTTTGTTATCGTGTATTCACTCCATTAGTCGTATTTCCACTTCATTAGTCGCATCGAATATTTATTTAACCCTTAGGCTGCTAAGTGTGACTTACCGACCTTTTGCTGACAGTGTAAATCAAGATCATACTGCACAGAACGGGCAGTCTGATCTTGGATCTACACTGTCTGCAAAAATAAGTTTGCAATAGCATTATTCGGGTTTTTACTACCAAATAATCCTATATTTAAACCAGCCCTTCAAAAAAGACTCTTGAAAACACTGTGGGAGAAGGAGAAAATGCTGTTAACACTTAGGCTGCTAAGCAAGACTTAAATGGCCTCTAGCGGACAGAACGTGCAGTCTGATCTTTGATCTACACTGTCCGATAAGGTGATATCTTTTCCCCCAAATACCTTTGAAACATGAAATGTTGGGTTTTTACTATCGGTTTGAATTTTTCATTTTCTTTAATTTAGCAAGATATGGTTTAATCGGCGGGCTGTTTAGCCTGTTCTACATGACTTGGAATACTTCTTATTCTTTTCGTGGAATTCTTCGTGTTAGCCCTTTACCACACGACACAATTTTAGACCTATTCAAATTGAAAGCATTTGCAGACGATAATTTTATCGTGGCTCAAATGATACGACTTTTCTTTGATCGGGTAGAAAACATTGTGGGAAAAGGAGAAAATGCTGGTTACCAGCATATTCTCCTTTTCCCACGATGTTTTCAAAAGGCTTCTTCCTCGGGGTCGTTAAAAGTCGGTACTGTAGGGTGAAGCGTTAAAGGTGAGTTTAGACTTATAACCCGGAACCCGCGTATATAAAAATCAATGGCAGTATACAACAACAACAACAACATACTTTTAATTACACCCAGGTATACATGGTATACAATAAGGGCAATATACATAATAATAGTACTACATGAGAATATAAAAGACGACTTCCGAAAAAAAAATAACAATTGTAAGCTGGAGATGATATGGAGGAACGATTTCGAGGGATAGAGCCGCTTACGCGCACCTGCAGGTCACGTGACCTCACGTGCGAAATACAGGTCGCGTAAACCCTACTTGAAAGCAGCAGGTAAGTTGTTTTTATTATTCATAAGTACTGCTAGATCAATTTACTAATAACACGTGAAGAAAGGGTGGAAAACAGACGGGGCTAGCGTCATTGTGCACATGAGGGTGTCAACAATGAGGCCAGCTCAGCCTGTTATATCGCCAGCCATGTGGGTAAAATTGCAAATTCGTCATTTTTCATGAGATGAAATGAAATATTCCAGACTCCAAACTAATTAATAAAACTATCACATTAATGTGTTGGTCTAGTGTCTCAATAAAGAGGAATAAACGTCTTTCCCTGTTGTACGCCCCTGTGACATTCGTAAAATTGTTATTTTAGCCAACCAATTGATTAAATTACACGTTTGCCGTCTGGTATGCGTGTAGAGAGAAGTAAACAAGCGATTATGAATGGAATTCTTATCAGCTGTAAAAGGTTTGTTTACATTTACTAGTAATTGTATATACAAAATGGGCGAGGCCAGCTTGTAGCTAACAAGAACGCAGGTTGGCCTTCGTCCACATAGTGTAGAAGGCATTGCACTACGAAAAGACATAAAATTTTTTTGTCTTGTCACAGGGACTACAGTACTACATTTTATATTCTTGGATTACAGTTCATTATATATATTGGTTGGGAATATCTAGAAAACGTATAAATACAAAGAGAAAATACTGGTGGTCCTATATACTGACTTGACCCCTCACCATACAGCAGATATAATGTGGCTGGAAAGGTGGGATTATCCTTGGATGGGAATGAAAACAGTGTAGGGAAAGGAGAAAATTCTGGTTGCCAGCACTTTCCTCTTACCCACAACGCATTCAATAAGCATAATTTTCATGGTTTGTAAACATTGGTATACTGGTTAACCCATTACCAACACAAGAAAGATTTAGACTGGTCCGAATTGAAAGCATTTGCAGATGACAAGATAATGCGACCGAAAAATAGAAGCCTGTTCTGGCAAGGGTGGGAAAAGTAGAAAATGCTGGTTACCAGCATCTTCTCCTTCTCCCACAGGGCCTTGAAGAGGTTTCTTTCTCAGGGGCGTCAAAAGTGGGGGTTGTGTGGCAATGGATTAAAGGGTTCAACTCCTACCAAATAGCAAAATTTTAGTCTAGCCCAAATTGAAAGCATTTACATTATAACAAATATGCATACAATATTTCTAATATTATTATAGACAGGTCCAAGTTGAAAGCAGCTGAATATAACAATTTTAGTGAGGCTAAAATGATTTAGTTTGGCCCAGATTCAAGGTTCCATTTGTAACAGATATGATTTGACTGAAATGTTATCTTTTTTTTTTTTTAAACTCTGGCCTTGATTGAGAGTTATTTACAGATAAAGAATATAACATGGCTGAAATGGTTTTAGACAGGTCCAAAATAACATCTGATTGCTTGACCAAATGTGGCCATAGAATTAAGGCCTGACAGTGGGGTAGTGAGACATGGGAAACATTGTGGGAGAAGGAAAAAATAATGAATAATCATCATTTTTCTCTTTTGCCAATAAGTTTCCAGAGGCTTTGTATATCCACCAAAAATGTACCCAAGAATTTTAATTCTGGGTTAAAAATGAGACAAGGTATTATGGATAACTCTTAGCTAATTTACAATTTTCTTGTGGAGGCAAGGATTAGCTTCTCAATATACTCTGACTTGCAGAAGACAGTGGTTAAGAACAGTTGTACACTTGATTCACTTAGACATGTGTTTGACAGCAAAGGGGAGATAGATTAATATTTATAGAGGCGGGTTTACATGAACAATACAAAAAAAAAAAAAAAAAACGTAAATATTTACAAGTAAGTAAATACATAAAAAATATTTACAAGTAAGTATCTGGATGATCAATTCAGAATGCACATGTAAATTATGACACATAAGTATTTTCAAATGAGAATGTACATGATGAATAAAATAAGAGTGAAACAATGGCAAAAGTCAGACTCTATGTGCTAGGCACTTGAAGGCATACAGGAAACCCTTAACCAGCGGTCCCTTACACGAATAGCAGCTATTTGAATTTTTCAAATTTAAAAAAGAAACAAAAAAAAAAAAAAACTGGGGGAGTAACCAGTTCGAAATGACTCGTAACCCATGCTCATTCGGCTAAGGTTTAGTAAAGTAGATTGTAACTTGCAGGCTGATTTTTTTTTTAAAGAAGAACATGTTTCTGTGCCTAACCTAGTGACATGAGAGAGAGGGGGATCACTTTGTACTGGGTTGTGTAGATCTGATCAGGTTGCACATTTGCACTGTCAATTTGTGGTCTAGTGCAAAGTAAATCAGTGGTAGTGTATATACATTAATAATAATGATGGTGGGGAAAATCAACATGTACAATCTCACAAACAATGTTTTAAATGTCTAAATATATTAGATCTATATGTATTTCAACCATACATTTGTTGGGAATCGGAAAAAAAAAACCTTATTGCCAATGTTTTTCCCTCTAGCAATTATTTCAAGGCTGTCTATTGCAGGCTTGTTAAACCTTTACCAAACATCAAATTTTTTAGACTGGTGCAAATTGAAAGCATTTGCAGACAACAAAATAAATGTAACTCAAAAACTGAAATTTGTTTCCAGTGGGGTAGAAAACATTGTGGAAAAAGAGAGAAAATGCCGGTTACCAGCATTTTCTCCCTTTCCCGCAATGCCCTCAAAAAGGTTATATCTCACGGTTGTAAAAACCGAGGGATTGTTTTAGAGAGGGTTTAAAAAATGGGGTTATGAACTGAAAGGTAACCAGTGATTCTTTTTACTCAAATATTATGTTTATTGTCAGAGGGCTAAGTGGGTATGGATCAGTCTGCAAAGATGTGCAGCATGATCATTGTCCATTCAGCCCTCATATAAGATTCCATGTTGTATATATATATACTTGTATATATGCATGCATGGAAGAAAAAAAAAAAAAAAGATCATGTATAATAATAATGTCTGTATTTATTATTTCAGGAGGCAATTGGGCTGTATTTAGACTTCTCATTGAAATTCCTTCATGATCAACTTTACAAAAGAGCTTATTCGTTTAAGTTTATATTTTGACTTGGTTTGAAATAATGCTTTAATACTCTGTTCATGACTTTGCAGGTTTTGAAGATAATTTTCTCTTGCATTGTGGAAAAAGATGCAGTCAAATAAATAGTGTTTCTCTGAGCCAACCTGTCCAGAATTACAGAGATTGCAAGTTCTGTCTTCCAAAATAGTGCCATCATAACGGCCAGTTTCTATGGGCAGATGATGGTTTGCAGTTCTAAACCTGAGGAGAGGTAAGTATTCGTTTCTGTTTAGAATTCTGAGGTACTCTTCAAATGCATGATTTTCTTTAAAATTCAAGAAGAGTCTGCCTTTGTTGGATAGCGATAATTGTTCATGCCAATTTTGTTTAAATTGATCAATCAGTGTTTGTTTTATTGTTTTATGTAGATTACCTTGGTTGATATTAAACTGATTTTCCCACAGATCGGGTCTTCCCACTGTAATTAAGATTTCTTTAATTTTGCTAGGCCATTTGAAATTATGTTCTGGACTTGCTAACATATATTTATATATCTTAAGAGAGATTTTTTCACTTTTACCTATTAATAACCTGTTCCAGAAAGATACCATACGGGACATGATAACTATTTTAATTGGATAGCGTCCAAGTTCTCCATATAAAAAAGATAATGGTGTTGATTTTCTGGAGCCTGTTATTTTCCTGAGGAAGTTAGAGTGTACTTTTTCTAGAATCTCAATATTTTCAAATCCGAAGACTTCTGAACCATAGGTTAAAATTGGTAGTACAGTATGGTCAAAAAGTTTGATGACTAAGTCTAAGGGCAGGTCAGAGTTGTTAACTTTCATGAACAGATAATGTAAGGCCTTGTTAGCTTGTTCGGCTATGTGTTTTCGGGCTCGAAGAAAAGAACCGTTATTTGAGAAGGTGATGCCTAGGTAATGGTAATGGTCTGTTATTGCCAGTGGTTGAGTACCAAGCTTAAATGAAAGATTGTTAATTGCTCTAGTACCAAAGACTACTACCTTTGTTTTACTTGTGTTAACTTCTAAGTGCCATCTATTGCAATAATTTTCAAAGTGGTTTAAGCTATTTTGAAAGTCATTTGCATTATCTGACATTATAACAGTATCATCTGCATAGAGTAATAATAAGAGTTTTAGCCACAGTGTCAGATCAGCAGTATCTTGGAGTTCTACACCGATGGCACCGTTAGATATCAGATTGGATTGAAGATCATTAAGGAACAAAGAAAATAGAACAGGTGATAAATTTTCACCTTGTCTGACACCAATTTCTGATATAAATGCGGGGGAAAATGAACCATTTAATTTTATGCTGGATTTGATATTGTCATACATATTAGTAATAACTTTAAAAAAATTACCATTTATGTCATTTAATAAAAGCTTGTGCCAGAGCCCAATTCTCCAAACTTTGTCGAATGCTTGTGAGAAATCAATAAATGCTGCATAAAGTTTCTTTTTCTTCTTTTTTAGTATCTCAAAAAGTGAGTAAAGGGTGAAGATATGGTCACTAGATGAATAATTTTTCCTGAAGCCAGCTTGATTTTCTTCCAGTATGTTATTCTCTTCTATGAATATATTTAGTCTGTTATTTAAAACAGATGTAAATAATTTACCAAGGCAACTTAAAATTGTGATTGGTCTGTAGTTGCATGGATATTTTGGGTCACCCTTATTTTTGAAAATTGGGATTATAATACCTTCTAACCATGTTTGGGGAATTAGACCTGTTTCAAGAATACAGTTGAAGAGCTTACAGTATAATGGGAGGAGAATATTTTTAGTTGACTTGATATATTCATTTAAGATATTATCTAACGGACTGGGGGATTTAGAGTTTTTCAGATTATTTATGGATCTGATGATTTCATTTTCAGTAATTTTGGAGTTCAGATATTCATTAATACTGATTGTATTATTTTGTTCCTGGGGAAACCTATTGTCATCAACATTATTTCTGTTAATTTCTTGAAAATGGTGATAAAATTCATCTAAGGTTGGGCACTCGTTACATTTCTGTTTGGGTTTTAAATTTTGTAAAAATTTCCAATATTTTTTTGGATTCTTTTCACTAATGGTTCTTAACCTGGTTGCTTGCTTCTGTTTTTCAATGTTTAAAAAGTGATTTATTGTTCTTTTATATTCTTTACTTGTTTGTTTTAGTTTTACCTTATTTTGGATATTTTTGTTTTTAGCATAATTATTTTTTGCTTTATGATACCTATCTCTTGCTTGATGACATTGAGGACCAAACCATGACTTGTTTTGTGGGTGTGAATTGACATGTGTTTGGGGAGTGCCTGCATTGGGAAAAGTCACATTTGCAGAAAACTGGAATATGTTTTGGATTTCATCTGTAATATGCTGTATTGTTTGCTGTGAGTGTGGATATGTATGTAATTGTTCAAGAAGGCAATGTACTTTTGCATTGTCTATGTTGTTGATAAATTCTGGTTCTAGACCAGGTATCCAGTTGGGTCCATTAGCTGTGCAAAAGGAAGTATTTAGAGCGGGGACGGGCTTTTTAATTTCAATTTGCCATGATACAACGCTATGACCGTCAGAAAAAAGTGTGTCAGTCTCGACAATTTCAAAATTGGAGAGATTTCGAAAACAGTCTGGAGTGGCAATGACGTAGTCCAAAACCGATTTTTCTCTAAAAGTGAACTCGCCCACATCTTTGTCATTGAAAGATCTGCCATTCAATATGAATAAGTTGTTATTTTTACAAATATCTATAAGTTTAAAACCATTTGTATTTGTTCTGTTATCTTTTGATTTTCTATTCAGATTAAAGGAGAAGTCTTCAAGGACTGTGTACCGATGGAGTTCTGACTGTAGATCCTGGTCAATATCAAAAGTTTCGTTTATGTATATGTCGGCAAAGACAAAGTCACGCATGGAGCCCACACGACAATTTGTATCTCCAGCAAGGTATACATATTTATTTTCACTACATTTTTCAAAAATTTCATTTTCCAATAAAGTAAACTGATGGTCTGTGAAGAAACGAGAGTTGTCTGGTGGGACATAAAGCGTACCCAATAATAAATTCTGCTCCAGTTGGAGAAATGTTTTATCTATTGACACCCAAAGGACGTATTCGGAACTATTGGGGACAACATCAACAAATGGTGCTAAGCTATCCTGCACATACAGCCCAATGCCTCCTGATTTACGCTTGTAATTTACAGAGCGATTTTTGGCGATAAAAGTGTAGTTATTGATATCAACAATATCGGTGGAATCAAGATGAGTTTCACTTAAACCAAAAATGTCATAGGTACTTACATAATCTACAAATTCTGGATAGTTCAATCTATTTTTTAATCCATTAACGTTCAAACAACCAAGGTTTATTTTGTTCGTTTTCAGACATTCTGATGGTTCTATCCCTCCGACTTCCTAGCTAGAAGAACCGGAGTTACGAAACACACTGTCGTTATTGGCACTAGCACGCGCTGGAGGCTCAGAGCGAGTATTGTTGACGGATGTATCCTTGGTGGACGTCTGTTGAGATTGCCATGGACGCTGAAAGTTCTGTTTAGAATTCGACGTTGGTGTCTGCCTGTTGAAGTCTGCCCGCCGTCCTACTGGAGCTCGATTTCGTGCCCTTGACGGATGTGGAGATGGGGATTGGGATCGTCTGGATTTGTGACTTGAGGATGCGACTGGTTCTTGACTTGTGTTGCAGTGGTTAATCAGCTGTGTTTGAATTTTCAGAGTTTTTATTATGATGTACACGGGACTCGTGATGTTTTGATTGAACTGTAGATTGGTTGAGTGGGCCCGTGCTTTGATTGTGTACTGTTCTACTTTCTTGCATTATGGGGCCCCAATCGGGAAATTCATCAGCTATAGTGTGACCGTTAGATATAAGTTTTGCGGGATAGACAATGGATGTTTTTGCACCTGGATCGATTTGGCGAAGGTGTTTGTATTCAGGCCAAAGGCGCCGACGTGCATCTACTATTTCCTTCGGGAAGTCCTTGTTTATACTAAATTCTTTACCTTTTAGCATGTGGGCTTTTGACAGAACGTAGTTAGTGTCTCTGAAGTCAAGAAAACATACAATAATTGACCTTGTTGAACCCTTCTTGTATTTGCCGAGTCTATGGGCACGGGTTATGGGAGGACAGTCAGTGAATCCAAGGTGTTCCTTGAGAAAACTATCTATTCGTGTCGTACAGTTCTCATCCCTAAGCTCTGAGATACCACTGAAAATAAGATTGTTTCGCCGTGATCTGGCTTCCAGGTCGATAGATTTATATTCGAGGAGTTTTAGACGATGGTCATGATTGGAAAGAGTGTTTTCAGTAATATTTACCCTTTTCTGTAACAAAATGCAATCGTCCACCTTGTCACAAACATTCTTCATTTGAGAAAATAAAACAGAAAGTTTATTATCCATTGTGAGATTCTCATAATCCTCTTGAGACAAATTAGTGGGGCGTATGCCGCCTGAGTCTTCTCTGGCTCGTTTCCTAGACTCTGATCTTAATCCATTTTCACTTGGTATCTGGGTGTCACTGGTCAACAAACTATTTGAAAAACTTTGATCAGTGCACTCATTTATATCATTATTGTTGCCGTTATTACATTTGTTACTGTTTGCGTTCGAGTTTTTTTCTTTGTTTTTTCCTTTGTCTGTTTTCCCGCCATTTAGCAGCTCATATCGGTTTTGCGTAAAATTCATTTCTGGCTCTATTCCTACTGAACGGCAATTTAATCCATTTAATTCACTTTCCATACTGTTTCTGTACATTTTGAACAAATTTTAACAATATAATAGCCATGTAAAAACAAAATAGTAATTGTTTTTCACTTTTTTTTTCACTCCACGATTTAAAACACGTCCATATCGGGTAAACCGGAAGTCGGTATTTTCGGTATATATGGAATACAATTTTGAAAATGCAAGCGTCTTTACTAACAGAGGCACATTTCATTACGATGCAGTGTGTCATAGGTATATTCATGCTGTTATTTCTCGTTTATCACCCTTTTTATGGGTTAATTAATGTTATGTCTACCTTACTAGTGCAGCATCTGACCTCGTAATATCGCAATGTCTCGCGAGTCTCGTCCATTTTCTTCCTTTTGTTATATACCTGTTTATGTTTCAACAACAAAACATTGCAATCACTAGTATCTTATTTGAAAACGGCAGTCAAAATAAAACAAAACTTGATAGTTGTTTCATAGGTATCAACTTCGTTTTTATGAATGGCGGATGAATATTATAGCGCTAACATTTTGACCAATCAAAAACGCAAATCATTATGTGCAACTCCGCGTGCGAGATATGTCGTCACACTATATTTGGAACCATATTTGACAGTGTGTTGTTACGGACTTTTTTCTGTCGCGTGCTATATTTTATCCGTGCGCGAGGCATATATTTGAGCCGGTCAAACATACAAGGCGTTCATTCACTATCTCACCTATAATTATGCTTCATTCATTATCTCATTCAGATGTTTTCAAGTACGTCTGCGGCAAAATTTGTATCATGACAAATTGATTACAATGCACTCTCCACAAAATTTAGTGGCAAACTTTTGGAGGGAACAACATGTAATGCCGATCTCAACCCCCCACTCTCCGTCCTTGAAGCTAAATTAAAAAATGTCCGCGGCTGTCGATAAAACAAACTAGTATGTGACATATCAGATAGCTACCCTTTATAAATCCTTTACATAACTTTCCCTTGTTTTAACTAACAACCCTACATCAATTAACCAAACGACAGACGATAGATCGCTCCTCCCACTGATGTCACGTGACCCGCGAATCTAAAAACCTAGACAAACATTACCCAGACACGAGGGCTTAGCTAGGAGACATATGCAAGTTACCAGAAGATACTTTAACAGGAAATAATTGTTCAAGATAAAATAAGTATGGGAACAATTTGAGAAAAGGTAGTTACATCTTTTGGATTTAGGTTTTTCGAAGTTTTATAGGTGAAAATTGAAATAGAGACTGTTTATTTCGAAGTCAGTTGACTTATACTTCTTACACCACTTACGTTTGATAATGTAGGTATAATACGTGTATATGTAACTCGTGCTTCCTAAATATTTCTTAAAGTCATTGGTCTTCAAATGCAATTCATCTTTTACCTGGACAAAAATAAGCTTTTTCAAAGTTACAGAGATGTTTCCATTACTTAGTCCGTGGTATATGCTTCAATAATTTCACCACAAATTGCAAGACTTTTACATTACCAAATGAAATATACATGTTTTTAACAGGGCAATATGATTACCAGATGTTTGAATAGAAATTAGAAGATACATTAACAAATGATAGGTTTACCAAATTACTTTTTTCAAGTTTGAGGGAAAAACCCGAGGAGAAGAATAAAAAGAATAAAAACATGAATATATTTCTAAGCATTCGCCGGTAAATACTATGCTGTAAGAGTAATAGAAAAATAAATTGACTTACACATTGAACATGTATAATCCAAATTTCAAAAACTAATAATCGTTGAAAGGGGTTATAGACGGTCACAAAGAGTCAGACTGATACGACACGTGTGTGTAATTTTACAAGTAGGACAGTACTACCAGGCGCTTTTGGGGTGGTATACCGATATCAAAGGAATACCGCATAAACCCTTGCTCCACGTTTTGCGTAAAAAGTGGCAACATGTACAACAAATCAAACGAAAACGGCTTGATTGGTACCTAATTGATTTTCGATAATAATAGTTTAAGGGAGATTAAAAGATTGAAAATAAAGGGTGGGGAAAGATGGTTATATATATATAGGGTGGCATATCGTCTTTAATTTAACAGGCTTTAAGTTTGCATTCATAAATATGTTAAAATACAGAGACCAATGGGAACAACATTTTTAATGGTTGACTGATGGAGAAAGATGGCATTTATTTTTGATTTAAACAAATGTCAAAACTGTGCCTACATTGCATTTACTTTAAAAGGGGGGGGGGGCGCTGTTTAGGTTTGACTTCTATGAAGACTATATGAAAAGCATTTTTACCCAAATTTCGTCGACTCAAATTTTATTTAAGGATAATTTGCGAGGGGGAAAAAGATTCAACAAAAGAGATGTAACCAGCATTCAAAATAACAAGTCAACTCAATTTGGTAAGAAAATGAATTACCGAGTATATATTTAAATGAAAAATAAGGTAAAGGGAATAAATAACTGAACATGATAAAATCCAATCAGTTGTCTAAAATATTATCTATACATTTCTTTTAGTAAAGAAACAGGAATCTGTTGCCAAGATTGAAATTCTGGAGAATTTATGACAATAAAAAAGCATGTAAACAAGAAGTATTCATTTATTTTTCTCCTTTTAAATCTGAATTTGTCTTCTGCAACAATAGTTTTACCTGGTGTAACTCTGCATCTTGAAATTGCAGTCGTAAGGATTAATAATGCATATCAAGTTTAAAGTTATTCATCAGTATTTTTCTCATAAATATACTATACATTTATATCAAGTTATAACTCCTAATGATTCAGAATGTCTAGGTTTTATAACGGCAACACGGCTTCCGCTCTGGATGGAAAAATACTGATCGCTGATTGGCTTATTGATTTTTTTGATTGACAGCTGGCGTTTGGTTAATTGCTGGGCTTGTCGAAACACTGTGGTAAAAGGTAAAATTTTTGGGAACAAACACTTTCTTACCCTATCAAAGACAAAATCCATAACTTGCCAAACTATACAGAGTCTTCGCGATTCTACGAGACTTTTGGAAATATTGTGGTAACTGGTAAAAGGACTGGTAACATGCATTTCCATTTGTCCTGCAGTGTTTTCTAACCTGCCAAAGATAAAAATCATTATTTTATCGATATTTGATTTTTAGTCTGTAAATGGTTCCAAAATGGACGAGTCTTAAATTGTGTATTCTGGTAAAGAGTAACCTACACAAAAATGGCGTCTTTTGGTCGTAAGAACGTGAAATTGGTTGGTAAACTTGAATTTGAACCATGCTCTGTGAAAAAGGAACTTAATACATCTGCAAAAGGTATCGATTCAGGTCAGCCTGCGCCGACTGCGACGTCTCATGGAATCGACGTAACGTTGTTCGCCGTGCGGAGGAATGTTAGTCCATTCTATGTTGAATACAACAAACACTGCATGATAAAACACACTACTTTCTTTTTACTTACTTATTTCGGACCTGTGCATATTTTTTCAATTACATCTACCATAAATCCATACAAATTTTGTACGAAATAAAAAACAAAAATGTTAGAGTCTAGTCACTTTTGAAAAAGTGAAACTTGAAAACATACTGATCAACTACCTTTATATCTATTTGTAAGGTACGAGTTCTCTGGATAACTCGTACCATTCAGATTAGGGTACGAGTTCTATACGGTACGAGTTCCCCTGATACCGATTGATCTACTAAGTTCAAAGTTCAATACGCCCACATCAACTGTGAATGACATCTACCTGTTGCACGGAGATCCGACCGTGTCTTGTCATTATAGTATTATTTATTCTGCTTACACTGTGACAAAAAGAGTTGGAAGTGATCACGTATTATGGACATAAATCTGTCATCAGATTATTAGCCTTGAAAGGTAATGTAGATATCTCTATTAGACTATGTTGACATGTTTGGTCCTGCATAGATATGAGAACCCGGAAGTAAATTGAATGAAATTAATATTTTGCTAATAAATTGGATACTTTCATGGGTCGAAAGTCATTATATTACTTAGAATACAGCAGAATGATGCTTCGAAACATGGATCTTGTGTATATAAGATCCCAATTCGAACGGTAAACTAGATATATATATATCCACATGGGATGTCACTGTCAAAATGTTAAAAAAATGGCGTAAAACACCATTTAATCAACCAACCAATTGTACCAAGGTGTGATTGGAATACAATGTCCGGCAGCAATTATTATATCTGGAAGTTGATTGCTTTCAATATTTAGCCAGAACTTTAGAAGGGTATCAAGACAATTCCCCGACAAGACAGTTCCCGGACAGATTTGAAGACAGTTCCCCGACACTTTTGATAGGATTGAATTCCCTATTATCGTGGTACTAAAACATTCCACTGTGTGAAGAAAAATTAGTGTCTTGCCTGCTATTTTTCTGTTGTAAAAATCATGTGATGATACCTCATGTACATTTCTACGATAACTGATTTTCCTTTTGTCAGTAAACGATTTTAAATCAAGGCAAAGCAGGGGATAGCATTGACCAACTTTTAAAAAGGCGTACTTCCGGTATTATCGTGGCACTGAGATGAGGCCCTGGAAGATTTACATGCTCGCCCTATTTATGTTCAAAACTTTGGCAAATGAAAATCAAGTTATTTTCAAAGTCTTGAGATGATTTTATGAAGAATTTTGAGCAACATATATAAATAAATTCTCCCTGTCATTTTGTAAGCGAGGTTTTACTTTGGGCACCTGCGAAAATGGAGGAAAAAACGACGTCTACAGATCTTTGATTAAAATATTATCAAATACCCCATTTTGGACCTCTATCGTGGATAAAAAAGTGAATATATAATTTCTAGAGTGTTCTTTCATTTCAAAAGATCCGGGAACTCAATAAAAAAAAAAAAAAAAACGTGGTGCTTTGAGAAGATTTTTATAATTAGCAAGTGAAAAATTTTGTCCGGGCGTCTTATTTTCATTCCCATATTTGGAAAGCGGTGACGTCATCATTTAAAGGTCGTCTGAAATTACTTTGCCGTTTGATAAACTTCAGTGACAGAAAAACAAATTTTACAGAACTGTTATAATGATATTGATTCTGTTACGCTGATAAGATCATCAACTTCATCTAGGGGATAGATAGTCCTATTTATAAGCCCCTACGTACGTTATTTTTCATTTTGACATTCATCGTGTACGTAGGGTCTTACCGGCTCCTTCATGGTCTCCTTTAGCAAACTCAGACATCAAGTTTTGTCGCTGTTTGAACAGCAAATTTGGATACTTTCAAGTGAACATGTTCAATAAAATATACATCAGAAGTAAGATAAATGAATAATTTCTCGATTGAAAAAGGATATTTGTCCAAAACTTGCCTATTTATGAGCTAAATCCATTCCAATTCAACACCACTCTGGTTTGTTATGAATTGCCGTGGAAGAGATATGATTGTTCCGAATGAACCTTCATGTGCGGGTCAAAGCAACTTACAGAATGGTATTATGTCTTTTTTTAAAACGAAATTTTGTTCGCTTCGGTCTTGTTTGATTATTGTAACAGATTTCGTTCATAAACTTGAAGTCAATTCTTATTTGTTATGCAACCGTCTGCATGACTGAAAAACATGGTGGCGACTCTGTCGGCAATCCCACTTGCGAGTGATTTTATTGAATAATGAATGAATCTGCCCATTATTTATCAAGACAGCGGCTGAATATTTTCAAAAAAAGTTCTTCCTACAGGTAAATGAAGTTCTCTTTTGTTATAATACTGGTTTTAGAGAGATCGGATTTGCTACATAGTACTGAATGGGACCCATTTAGACGTTACATGCAATGAGAAAAATCAAATGTGAAATGTCCGATGATAAATGTTGAAAGGTAAATAAGCATGTATACGTCTAAATATTTGGACTAGGGGATAGAGTGATTTTGCAAAGAGCCAAGTTTTCTTACTATTTGGATGAAAACTTGATTTTACCTACCATTTTCGGAAAATTTGCCGAAGTAAGTTTGCAGAGTGTGTTGACTGTATCTGACCTACAAATGCTCAAGGAGGCACATTTCAGCCTCACTTTCGGAAATTGGAAATACCACGATATTGAAGAACCCACAATAATACCGGAAGCGACTATACATGCCAAATAACCCGTTACTGATATTTATGATTTGATAATCATTAGAAATTAGAAATATTTGTGTATAATTGATGGTTTGTGATGGGAATTATCTGTACGTTGTAATGAATTATATTATACAAAGATGGGCACTTATTCTGTCATGGGTGAATTCACGATTATTAACGATTGTTATGAAAATAAGAGACTATAAAAAAAGATTGCTCGCCACTTAATCCTTTGAATTATTTTGATATTTTGTATGCTTTTGTGTGCGAATTTCTTCATGTGTTTTGGAATTACATTATAGACTTTGAAAAGGCCTTTGATTCAATTGTTCATTACAAGTTATACAATAGTTTAGCTCAAAAAGGGACGAAGGGAAAATTGTTGAATGTACACGTCTCAGTGTATTCTAAACTGCGCGCGCATGTTAGAGTTGACGCTGATCACATTTCAAGCCCGTTCATGTGCAACAAAGGCACCAGACAACCAGACAAGGGGATCAAAATTCATGTATATTTTTTACTATATACATAAATGATTTATTAAATTTTATAAAAGCAAAATGTAAAAGTATTTTCTCCTTTTCCCACAATGTTTCAAAAGGTTTCTTCTACAGGGTCGTTAAAACCCATGATTATGTGGTAAAGGGTTAATAATATCTCAGAACTGATGAGTTTTAAATTGGGTCATTATGGCCCTGGAATGAAATTTCGCCTATTGACTCAGGTGAGCATTCCAGGGCCATCATGGCCCTCTTGTTTGAATTTAAATTTCTGGTCTCTGAAGAGAAAATATTGGCCGCAATGGCAACGGTTATTTTGAAAGGTACTGTACTTTAAGAGTTAAGATTTAAAAGAAAAGCAGCAAACTGCAGTGTAACGTCAAATACCAATCTGTAGGTCCTAGAGGTAAGGATTTCGTATGATAATTTTAACTGTATCAATAAATATTTTAGCTTGACTCATTTAGAAGACAATTTCAAGGTACTGTCATAGCCCTGTCGTGGTCCAGTTGTCCTTTGCCACACAAAAGCTTTGATATTTTCTAATACTTCTAATTTTATTGCATATATTTCATGCAAACTTGGGTTAGATGTAAGCTATCTAAAGGGGTACACATACCAGAAAGGTAGACAAACTATTATTGACGCATTTGTTAACCTTTTCGTCTTGAACCTGTCAGTCCGTTTGCATGCGTTCTGTACGTATGTTTCATTTAACTCTTAAGGCCTGTTTACACATTCACGATTTTTGGCTACGGTGCCGCTACGATTCGCCACGATTAGTAAAATCGTCGTGTACCGTGGTGATTCGTAGTAGAACCGTGGTGAATCGTGGTGAATCTTGATGAATCGTGATGATTCGGGAAACTCCACGGTAGCGCTACGGAAGTTTTAAACTGTTTAAAACATTCGTGGCGAATCGTGGTGGTTATTGGGCGTGGCCTAATTCGTAGCGCAACCGTAGCGGAATCGTGCTTATTCGTACTGACACCGTAGCTATATTCGCGGCTATTCGTGAGAGATCGTAGCCAGTCGTGGAATCTTTGACACCACGAATTCTCACGATTCACCACGAATTGTGTACGGTTGTCCTACGAATCATCCACGGTTTCGCTAGGGAGCTCCACGATTGGCCACGACCAAGGCCGGTAGGAAGACGATCAATCACGGTTTGAGTACGATACATCACGGTTACGTACGTACAAGCACCGTGAGCATTCGTTGTGCCACCGTGGTCAATCCTCATTGACCGTAGCGTTGCCGTCATGAATCGTCATTGATTCGTAGCGATACCTTACAGACACCGTACTAATATCGTGGACATTCTTACTGGAATCGTAGTGACACTGAATATTTCTACTTTTCGCCACGATTCATCCCGATCCATCCCGATTTTTCTGACCATGAGAAATCTGGGTGAATCGTGGTGAATCGTAGAGAAAATCGTGAATGTGTAAACGGGTCTTTACTCCATCAGCTTATTTCAGACCATCCTACAAAAATACCCCTTTAACAAGGGCAAACACTGTAGAGGAAATATCTATAAGCTTAGTTAACAAATGTCATACCTTTGAAAATTTTGCAATGAAACATTGTGGGGAAAAGAATAATTGGTTTGAAGCAAGGAAGAACTTATTTCCACATAATGCAATATTTTTTTACGGTGGCATGAAGAGCCGAATGTGTACAGTAAGGCCACAGTTTTCTTTTTTCATTTTACCAATCCGCCGACCCAATTATTTCATGGAAAAAAAAAAATACATTTTGTTTACAATTTTATTTTCCGTCACCGGTCCGACTCAATGAGCAGAACGGTGTGCCGTTATACATGAACATCTTTTTTTATAAGCACCAAGTTTCCACACTATCTTGAAAACGGTTAACAAGTCTAGAATTTCGATTTTTTTCCTAACTGTCTTGCTTTCATACGATTACGAGTCAAACTCAGACCTAAACAGGAAATGTATGACATAAACGGGTATCTGTTTCTCCCATAATGCCTCGATAGACAAAGATCGATTCTGCGGCACATTTTCTCTCTTAAAATATGACGCGAATCGTTTGCAAACGACAGAAAATCTCAACATCATGCCATCTAGATCTACATGTATCTCGTATGGCTGCATTTGCTTTCTACTTTCCCACGTAAACAAAGTAAGCGTCTGATGACTTCAAAAACATCGCATTTAATTACCTAACAACACGATGTACGTGTAACTTTCATCACGAACGTACACGTATGTAATTTACAGTCCAATCAAATTTGATGCTAAATTTAGACACTGTCCTTTCTCTGATCTACCTTCCCGCCTTCTTTACATTCACGAGAACTTGCGGCGCTTGCTCAATAGTAGACAAAGCCTTATTTGGACATGTACTACGCTTCAATAGCTTTTTTCAATGAGAAAACGGTCCTCTGGCAGTAGAACAATTTCTCATCAAACAAAACCCGTTTTCTTACGATAAAATACTTGTACGGGTCAACCGTTTACTCATACAGCAATCTTGCCGCAAGACTTCAGAGTTTTGTACATTGTTAAAAAATTAACATTTGAGGTAATTATAAAACGCGTCGGGCATCTTCTTGCTGGTAATGATTTTAACT
This sequence comes from Tridacna gigas, assembly GCA_945859785.2. NCBI lineage: Eukaryota > Metazoa > Mollusca > Bivalvia > Cardiida > Cardiidae > Tridacna > Tridacna gigas. The sequence continues at coordinate 4,831,050 of OX244028.2, read as the reverse complement.
TTTCACCGGTGACTCTTTAACTTGCAGAACTTTATTGAATGGAATAAATCTTTCGAGTAAATAAAATAGAAGCAAATATTTCAAGCTCGCAAGGTGCGCCGCCGCATTTCGTTAGATCTGTATCTAGATTTAGACTGCTTGGTAATTCTCGGAAAAAAAGGATTCAGATGCAAATTTAGTTGCAGTTACAGAACGGAATTTTTAATTACCGATGATGTCGAGGTGAGACGTCTGCTTTCCTCAAAAGTTGTCTTTAACAAAGTCAGCATTAATTTGATGATTATATTTACGTGTTTCATTTTTCCTATATCGTCGTATTACCGAAGATACTGCTAAAAATATGTAAATGCCGCATAAAAAAAGGTGCTGGCGGCACATTTGTCGCCTAATAAAAAATATTAAGTACAAAGTAGATCTACCGATTCCCGAGCAGTTAATATGAAAGGTTAACTAAAGATAATAACAGAAGCGCACCTTTAGGTCTTCGATGAGTGAAATTATGTCAAAAAAAAAAAAAAAAACCTGTAGGCCTATCATGATAAAAACTTGTCTGTTAGCACATGCAGACAGTCGTGAGTCCATTTTAATTGTCATAGGTTTTCGCGTTTTTTCAATCGCCGATTCTGCGATGACACAGTCATTGTAAAAGTAAACCAGATGTATTTATTGTAACCTTGAATGACAAAATGCACAATATTTTCCAACTTTCCCTAAATAAAAGATGTTAGTGAACAGTTGCCAGAAGTTATAAATCAATATTGCAGAGTTTATTAACCCCCCTTTCCCTCTTTCTATCTCTCTTTCTCTGGCTCTCACAACACAGTTATGTTTTGCATGACTGTAAATCATGACTTATTCCATGTTTTTTTCTAGTAAAACACAATAAGTGATGAGGTTGCTAAGGCTGCTCTACTGTACAGTTAAAAGAGCAACCTCAGCAAGCTCATCCTGCACAGACTACTATGTGACCAGAGTTCAAACAAGAGTTTCATGATAGCCCTGTATCGCTCCACTGGCTTTTAAAGAAATTATCATGTGCGTTATTGGCATTCACAGAGGCATTGAGGCATAAAACATGACAAGTCTGCATGGCAATAAGCTTTCTTAGAGAAAATAGCCCCCTTCCCACATCATTTTTTCCGAAGATGGCCAATTAGATGAAGCTACATGCAAGTTTTGATAAACCTAGATCTTATGGTTAGGAGCTAGAAGATTCATTTAGTTTTCAGTGTATAAGCCCATGTAAACAATTTTGACCTCTGGGGTGGGGCCTACTTTGACCCCAGGGCTATGATTGGGCAATCTTGATAGAGGTCTACTCAATGAACCTACATGCAAAATTTGGTAGCCATAGGCCTTGTGGTTAAGAACAAGAAGACTTAAGTTTTCACTAAACCCATATAAAAATTGTGACCCCTGGAGTGAGATCAATATTAACCTCACTGCTATAATTTGAATAACACTAATCAGAGTCCAATAGATAAAGCTACATGTCAAATTTGGTAGCTATATGCCATATGGATAGGAACAGGAAGATTTTTGAAGTTTTTATTATATATGCCCATGTAAACTTGAGACCTCCCCACCCCACATTTTGGGCCAATTTTAACCCCAGGGCTATAACTTGAATATATCTGGTACAAGTCCATTAGATGAAGCTACATACCAAATTTGATAGCCCTAAGCCTAATGGTTCTGGACAAGACGATTTTTGAAGATTTTAAATATTTTTCAGTTTTGTGGCCATGGCAACCAGAGTTTTTATTGGAATCGAAATTATTTTAAGAGGTTCAGAATTCTGTTAAGTTTCATCAAAATTGGATAGGTAGTTTCAGAGAAGAACATGTTTGCAATAAAAGTTGATTTAAGCATGCACACATTGACCGACAGACACAAGGACGGACACAGGGCCATGACCGAAATTTGCTGGCCTTTGGCCAGTGAGCTAAAACTGGTGAGTTTGCAGATACGAATTCAATCTGGCTCATATGATGGTACATGTCTTGCAAAGAGAGAAAAGCAGAAAATTCTGGTCATTAGCATTTTCTCCTTTTCCCTCAATGTTTTCAAAAGCCCTTTTCCAAGGGGTTGCTTAAAAACAGGATTTTTTGGTAAAAGGTAAAGAGAAAGAGTTCAAAAGAAAGCAATTTGAATGTGTCCTTGTTTGTAGCTGCAATATCAATGACGTGACAAAGTGACAGAGTGATAGTTGTGGTGAATTTTATCTTCATTTTTTTTTTTGTCCTCCGTCCCTAACTTTTCAAGAAGAAAATCGGTAAAACAAAAAGTTAAAAATCTCTGCCCTAAATACAAAGTTTCTAAGTTTAACTGTTTACCAAATGAGAAATTATTGGACTTGTCCAAATTCACAGCAGTTGCAGACAATGGGTTAAATGTGGTTTAACCCTTTACTACACAATCCTGACTTTTAACAACCCTGAGAAAGACAACTTTTGAAAGCATTTTGGGAAAAGGAGAAAATGCTGGTAACCAGCATTTCCCCTTTTCTCACAATGTTTTCTAACCTTCCTAGAACAAATTGTAATTTTTCAGTCACATTTATTTTGTTGTCTGCAAATGCTTTCAGTTTGTACTAGTCTAAGATTTTGTCGTTTGGTAAAGAGTTGGTTGTCAGCATTTTCTCCTTTTCCCACATTGATTTCCAAAGTCTTCTCCCTGAAGATCATTAAGATTCGGGACTTTGTGGTAAAGGGTTAATGCTTGTTTCTTTTCTATTTATAGAAGTGACAGCTTGCACCTGACATTATGGAAGTGTCAGGTAGAAATCAGACAGGGAGTGGCTACAGAACAACAGGTGTACAATGTGACCCGTGTTTGTCACTGAACAAGGATGTAAAGTCTAAATGTTATTGTCTAGAGTGTGATGAGTTCTTCTGTGATAATTGTTCTGCTGCTCATAAACAGTTTAAAATGTCAAGAAATCACAAGTTATTATCTGGGGATGAAATGCCACGACAGAAACTGACCTCAACACAGGAAAATGTATGTTCTAAACACAGAGGGAAAATATTGGAGTACTACTGTAAGATTCATAAGAACTTTGTCTGTCCAGTTTGTGTGACTCTGGAACACAAGAATTGTTCAATTGACTATATAGATGATATTGCACAAGATTTTGAGACAAGTCCAGAGTACAGATCTTTAACAGAGAAAGTTTCAAGTCTTTTACAGCAGTTAAAGGATATAAAGAAAATTTCCACAAAATACAGTCAAGACCTACAACCAGTGTATACCCAGTTTGTATCAGATGTGAAATCATTTCGTGCAGAAATCAACAACCTTCTAGATTCCATGGAAACAGCCATTTTGAAAGAAGCCCAGGATGTGAAGGAGTTTGATATGAAAGCTGTCCAATCTGTGTCTACAGTGTGTGATACACTGACCACTAATGTCAGTGAAATTGTCTCCAACTTAGAAAAATATAAACAATACAAACAACAGCGACAGTTGGTGATCTCTGCAAAGAAAGCTGAAACCCAAATCTGTGAATTTGAAAAGAAAATGGCTGACATATCTAGTCAAAACAAAATAAGAAATTATAAATTTTACAAAAATGAGCAAATGCTGCATTCACTGCAATCTATGTACAATCTTGGTACATTAGTGGATAGAGAGAAGGAGGGAGGAAAAACAGAGATGGAGAGAAAAGAGAAAGAAGATGTAAAGGTTGTCAACAAAGATCCCAAATCTGTCAGAGCCAGTTATGTAGGACAAATCAATGTTAAACATTCACAAGATAAACGTGACTGTTATATTTCAGGCAGTGTAATGATAGATCCTTACAGAATAGCTCTAACAGATCGTTTCAACTCCAGTGTAAAACTTGTAAATGTTGACAGTAACAGTATTCTATCTTATCTAAAACTTTCCACAAAACCATGGGATGTTACTTGTATTGATAAAAGTCAGCTTGTCATTACATGTGACAATAAATTAGTTTTTGTAAATGTTGGACAGACTTTGACTGTAAACAAAGAACTTCAAGTTAATGGAGTCTGTAGAGGAATTATTTTTAATGATAATCAATTATTTGTGTCAGTTGTTGTACCAGAACCTGCTGTTAAATTAATCAGTCTACATGGAGAAATATTGAAAACATTTTCTACAGACCAAAATGGACAACCTCTGTTTGGACGTCCCTTGTACATTTGTCTTAGTAATTCCAAGTCTACACTGTTTGTAAGTGACCAGGGTACAAACACTGTGACAAGTGTAGATATGCAGGGTAGAGTTCAAAATGTTTACAGAGATACTAACCTGAAGTGTCCACGTGGTCTGACTGTAGATAGATATGATAATATTTATATAGCTGGGAGTGCCTCACACAACATACACCAGATATCTACACAGTGTATACCCATACAAATATTACTGGATCAAACACAAGGAATGAAAGGTCCACAGTCAGTGACATATTGTGAAACAGAAAACAAACTTTATATCAGCCATGCTGTTACATCTAAACAAAATATGTTGTCAGTTTATCAACTACAGTAGAAAACAACACATACTGGTGACCTGCTGTAAGGATAAGTCTGTTTAACCTTTTACCACACAATCTTGTCTTTTAATGACCCTGAACAGGAAGTTATCTGAAAACATTGTGGAAAAAGGAGAAAATTCTGGTAACCAGCATTTTCTCCTTTACCCACAATGTTTTCTGGCCCTTCAATGAAAACTACCTCCATTTGACCAATATTTCACCCTTTACTAAATGAAAAAAAGTTTAAACAAGTCTAAATTGAGAGTTTTGCAGACGACAAAATAACAGTGACTGAAAAATTGAAATTTGTTATAAGAAGGGTAGAAAACATTGTTACAAAAGTAGGAAATATTGGTTACCAGCATTTTCTCCTTTTTAGAGTTTATAAAAGGCTTCTTTCTGAGGGTTTTTAAATGTCAAGATGTTTAGTAAATAGCAGAGGTAGTAGTAGTAGTTACGTTTAATTCTGCAAACAAAGAGAACATGTTTGTTGTTTTGTACATTCAATGTGTAGATCAAGATCAGGCTGCACAGAACATATACAGTGTAATCATAGATATGAATAGTTGTCTACCTCAAAGAAACATTTTGTCTGTTAATCAACTACAGTAGAAAACAACACATAATGACGACATGTTGTATGGATAAGTCTATTTTTATCACTATTTGATGTATAGGTAGCAGGAATGATAGTTTTATTCTGTGTACTCTGTGCAACGTTATGTGTGTCTATAGACTGTGCAGATCAAGATCAGACCTCATGTTGGACAGATTTGAACCAACAGATATTGATTGGGAAATAATTTTGTAAAATCAACCTTGAGTGCAGAATACATACATGTAGATAGGTCTCTTCTATTTCAGTACAAATGTCCGTTACTCTGTTTAGCATTCTGATGGTTTTTGATTTGGAACACAGCAGGCCACTTTTGTAAACATGGTGGTAAAATGAGAAATTTATTCTCTTTTACTCATGTTTTATTTTTCAGGTTGTTAACTGTAAGCTTTTACCAAAAATTCCTAAGTTTTAATGACTCTGTGAAAGAAAACTTTTGAAAACATTGTGGGAAAAGGAGAAAACAATGGTTACCAGCACTTTTAAGCTCACCTGCAGAGCATGAAGTGTTCATAGTGAGCTTTTGTGATCATGCCATGTCTGGTGTCTGTCGTCACCTTTTATCTTGTGTACGCTTTAGAGTCCACATTTTCAGTCAAATACTCATATAACTTGGTCAGATTGTTTGTCTTGATGATATCTAGGAAGGGTCACAGTGGAAAAGTGGGTCAGGTTGGGCCACAAACTAGGCCAGTAGGCAAAATCTTAGAAAAACGTTGTGTGCACGTTAGAGACCACATTTTTGGTCAGATACTCATGAAAGTTGGTCAAAATGTTTGTTTTAATGGTATCTCGGACAACTTTGAAAAAGGGTCACCTCAGGTCAAAAACTAGGTCACTATGTTAAATCTTAGGAAAACATTGTGTATAATCTAAAGACCACATTTTCAGTTCAATACTCATGAAAATGGTCAAAATTAGGTCATGTAGGTTCAAAAAGTAGGTCACTGTGCCAAACCTCAGAAAAACGTTGTGTGCACTCTAAAGGCTATATCTGCTATGTGATATTCATGAAACTTGGTCAGAATGTTTCTCTGGATGAAATCTCGGGAAGCCAGCCCTTGGCGAATGGCTTCCAGGGTTGCTGACAAGTCGCCATGAAGAAATTACCTTGGTCCGTCTTCGCATTGGCCATTCATACATGAAACACTCGTACCTCCTCAAAGGAGAAGAAGTGCCACAGTCTATTTCCTGCAATGCACCTCATACCTGTAGACTGTATAGACCTTGCACCTACAAAAGACAGGTTTTTCTCATGTTGACAGTATGAGCAATTCATTTGATACTGTAAAGTTGGAGTCTATTTTTGACTTTTTGAAAGAGGTAAATCTCTATAAAAAGAATACATATGATTTTAGGTCCTATTTTAGGTTACCGGACAACATCTTTAAAAAAACCCACGTGCATTGTAAAGGCCATATTTTCAGCCAGATTCAAAATTCTAAAAAAGTTCAAGTAGGTCAAAAGGTAGATCACTTCCACCCATGTGTTTTACAACATAAAGACCATGATCTTTTCAGCTTTATCAAACCTAGATGACATTACTCGGGTGAGTGCTTAAGGGCTAATGTCTGACCTCTTGTTGACAGAGCGCCATAAAACCCCTCTTCATAACTTTAATTGCCTTTGTAGTCTGTTTGGATCAAGATCAGACTGCTCAAAATGTGCATGATGATCTTTGATCTTTACAGTCTACTTTGCTGGGCCTTTCAAGACAAAGGCAATACTAAAATCTCTAGATCTAAGCTGTCTGTTAAGAAAAGACAAAACGGAGGGGGTTGGTCTATTGACCCATTACCACACAATCATGAGTTTAAATGAACCTGTAAAAGAAGGCTTTTGAAAACATTGTGGAAAAAGGAGAAAATGTTTGTAACCAGCATTTTCTCCTTTTCCCACAACGTTTTCAACCTTATGGAAAACAGAAATCGTCCTTTCAACAACATTTCATTTGTCATTTGTAAATGCTTTCAGTTTGGTCCATGCCAAAATTTTAGTCTAGAAATAAAGCATTCTGGCCAAAAGGAATATTGGAATGGCTATTCCTTTTTTTCCTGACAGAAAATTCTGATTGTGTTAAAATCTGGGTCTTCAAGAGTTTAACACTTTACCACACAATCTTAAGTTTTAATGACCCTGACAGAAAGACTTTAAAAACATTGTGGGAAAAGGAGAAAATGCTGGAAACAGCATTTTGTCCTTTACCCACAAAGTTTCGTGCCCTTTCACCGACAAATTCCACCACTCCAGCCACATTTAATTTGTTGTCTGCAAATGCTTTCAATATGGATCGGTCTAAAATTATGTGGTAAGGAGTCAGGTGTGATGGTATTGGATCGAAATGGCCTGATTCCTAATAAGCTTATTTTGCCAATATTTGAAACTGCCATAAGTGGAATAGAGATAATGGAAAGTAGTTGTGGCAGATTTTCTCAGAAAAAAAAAAACTTGGTTATTAGATCTCGAGAGTCGTGTGAAAACTTGTTACACAGGAAGCATCAGATTCTGACTGCAAAATCATATTGGGTTACACTGTATTTTGTTCTCTGTTATTGTTTTTAACTGATTAATTACAGTTATTTGACATTGGCCTGTACACCTATTACTGCAAATTTACATATAATGTCTTTACCAGGATTATTCTTTCCAAGCCTCTGACTGCTTTCCCACATGCAAGACCCAATAGCTCATTTGGTAAGGTACAGCCCGGCTTAAAGATACATCCGTACACCAGTGAAAATTTGGTAGACTGTAGAATGATTGAAACCTTAGTTAACTGTATAAACATAGATGAATTACCGATATATAATGTGTGAGGGATAAATACGTGTACTGGAAATCTTTGATTTAAAAGTGAAAATGTCACAATAGTGATTTCTTTGATAGCCCCAAGGAAATGGAATACATTTTTATCAGTCATACCGGTAATTGATTCAACAATCAGGAGCAACATTTGGCATGAAGATATCAGAATGATTATGTTTTGATAAAATAAAGATGAAATGGGTCAAAAATTGACTGAAAATGGGTATAGATGTATCTTTAACCCTGAGTGCCTTTCACTACTATAGTTGCTTTTGTGGCCCATTTAGATCAGGATCAGACAGCATAAACATGCAGTCTGACCTTTGATGTACACACTGACTGTTTTGCTGAGACATTGTAGATAAAAATTGACCTTGACATTGCATCAATTCGGGTCTTATTTCTAGATTTAAAATGTATTTTGGGTTTATTTAGGGCTCTTAGGGTTAAGTTGTTTATACATGTAATCCCAACTCCCAGCTGGGCCAAAGTCTTTCTGAGGATAGCTGATAGTCATTGTATTGATTGATAGTTCGGTATTGAACACCGTTTTCAAGATTATTCCATTTATATTGTGGGGACCTGTGCACCTATCCTGAAGCTTCCTGAAGGTTCTTTTACCATTTGTACGCACAGTGTTCTTCCCAAACCACAGGCTGCTTTTCCAAATAACCTTCGTCAAAACAATGATTAGGGGTTAGAGAGGAATGAATCTTGTCGCAGTGACTATCATCAGTCCTCGGAAAAAAAAGCAGAGCTTGGGGCTCAAACCAGTTACCCCCTGTTATCAAGTCCTGTATTCTACAGACTGCGCTACCAGCACTAATGATTGTCATTGGGACAGAAATCATTCATCGGTATTTTATAAGGGGAGACATCAAGTAGCGTTAAAAGAATGTCTTGTAAATGTGAAGTCTGATCTTGGTCTACAGTGTCAGCAAAATGTGCTGCCAAAGCAACATAAGGACCTGGTGTGCTAAGGGCTCTACGCTTTAAAGGTATAGTTTTGTAGTAATTGATTACACATTTACCATGGTTACAATCTTGTGTTTTAACAACCCTGGCCTGTAGCTCAGTGTTTAGCGTATCCGACTTGTGACCTGGTGGTTGTTCGATACCCTGCTGACACATTCTGGTAATTTTTTACCTTCACCTCTGATGCATGTGGGAAAAGTAGTGAATGACTTGGAAAGAAAGTCGTGTCAGTACTGGTGTAAGAAAACCAGGAAACACATGCATAGGTGCACTGACTGCCGTGATATGACATTAGCTATTAAAAGGGCGTTAACCTCCAATATAAACAAACATGTTCAACAACTCTGAGGAAAAAGCCTTTTGAAACATTGTGGGAAAAAGAGAAAATGCCGGTAACCAGTCGTCTGCAAATAGTTTCAATTTCGATGAGTCTAGTTTTTAGCTCACCCGAGTAGGAAGTACTCAAGGGGAGCTTTTGTGATTGTGCTGTGTCCGTCGCCCGTCATTTGTCGTCAACTTTTAGCTTGTGTGCGCTCTATAGGCCACATTTTCAGTCAGATCCTCATGAAGCTTGGTCAGAAGGTTTGGCTTGATAAAATCTCGAACAACTTCAAAATTGGGTCATGTGGGATAAAAAACTAGGTCACCAGGTCAAATCTTAGGAAAACCTTGTGTGCACTCTAGAGGCCACATTTTTAGTCCGATACTTGTGAAACTTGGTCAGAATGTTTGTCTTGATAAAATCTCGGACGAGTTGGAAATTGGGTCATGTGGGGTCAAAAACTTGGTCACATGGTCAAATCTTAGAAAAACTTGTGTGCGCTCTAGAGGCCACATTTTCAGTCAGATACTTGTGAAACTTGGTCAGAATGTTTGCCTTGATTAAATCTCGGAGGAGGTCAAAATTGGGTCATGTTGGGTCAAAAACTAGGTCACTAGTTGGGTCATGTCGGGTCAAAAACTAGGTCACTAGGTCAAATCTTAGAAAAACATGGTATGCGCTCTAGATGCCACATTTTCAGTCAGATACTTGTGAAACATGATCAGAATGTTTGTCTTGATAAAATCTCGGACAAGCTCGAATTTGGATCATGTGGGGACAAAAACTAGGTCAAATCTTAGAAAAACCTTGTGGGCACTCTAGAGGCCACATTTTTGGCTCAATTGACTTGAAAATTGGTCAGAATGTTTGTCTTTTGAAGTTGGGTCATCTTGGGTCTTTAAGTTGGTCACTATGTCAAATTAAAGAAATACCTTGTGTGCACTTTAGAGGCCACATTTTTCGCTCAATTGACTTGAAAATTGGTAAGAATGTTTGTTGTAATTAAATCTCAGATGAGTTTGAAATTGGGTCACCTGGGATCATAAAATAGGTCACTAGGTCAAATTAAAGAAATACCTTGTGGACACTCCAGAGGCCACATTTCTTACTCAATTGACCTGAAAATTGGTCAGAATGTTTGTCTTGATAAAATCCCAGATGATTTTGAATTTGGGTCATCTAAGGTCATAAACTAGGGCACTAGGTCAAATTAAAGAAATACCTTGTTGGCACTCTAGAGACCACATTTTTTGCTCAACTGACTTGAAAATTTATCAGAATGTTTGCTTTAATTAAATGTTGGATGAGATTGAAATTGGGTCACCTGGATCATAAAGTAGGTCACTAGATCAAATTCAAAAAATACCTTGTTGACACGCTAGAGCAATCTCCGAGCAGAGTTGTTGTTCGTTACTCTCACCATACATCTCTGCAACAGGCTTAATGACAATAATCTTGTCAAACTGAGGAAAACATGTTTTGTTACTGTTTAACTGTTTCATGTGTAGCATAATAAAGTAGACAAAGGAAATATGATTCCGGATACATTATAGGTGCATTCAAACTGATGAATTTACCTGTATACAATGGAACTATTTTTTCAAGTTTCTTTACTGATCAGAATTTTACGCCAATTGTAAAAAAAATGGCTGTGCCCATGAATGATGACAATTTAACACACCTGTGGATCTAAGTTTGTAAGATTAACAACAAGTTATCGTCCTTAAAAAGACTTTATTTTAAGCTTTTCAGAAAATCCCTCTTTTTCACATTTCCTACCACTAAGTCTGATTGGCCGTATGCTGTTTGAACAGCACACAAAACAATCGATTGGTCTTCCTTTCACTGGCGTTTGTGTCGCCATTTTGAGTTATGGTCATGTGACGGAAATATCACGTGATGACGGACTACTTTTTGAGCCAAATACAAAGGTGAATGGGAATGATCCGTAGTGCAAGAGAGTGATGCTAGAGGCCACATTTCTTACTCAATTGACAAGAAAATTCGTCAATATGTTTGTCATGATAAAATCTCAGAAGATTTTGAAATTGGGTCACCTGGAGTCAGAAACTAGGTCACTAGGTCAAATTAAAGAAATACATTGTGGACACTCTAGAGGCCACATTTCTTAAACAATTGACCTGAAAATTGGTCAGAATGTTTGTCTTAATTAAATCTCGGATGAGTTTGAATTTGGGTCATCTGGGGTCATAAACTAGATCACTAGGTCGAATTAAACAAACACCCAGTGGGCTCTCTTGAGGCCACATTTTTCGCTGAATTTACTTGAAAATTGGTCAAAAAGTTTGTCTTAATTAAATCTCAGATGACTTTAAAATTGGGTCATCTGGGGTCATGAAGTAGTTCACTAGGTCAAATGAAGGAAAATACCTTGTGGGCACTCTAGAGGCCACATTCTTTGCTCAATTGACTTGAAAATCGGTCAGAATGTTTGTCCTAATTAAATCTTGGATGAGTTTGAAATTGGGTCACCTGGGGTCATAAAGTAGGTCACTAGGTCGAAACAAAGAAATACCTCGTGGACACTCTAGAGGCCACTTTTTTTGCTCAATTGACTTGAAATTTGGTCAGAATGTTTGTCTTAATTAAATCTAGGATGAGCTGGGGTCATAAACTAAGTCACTAGGTCAAATTAAAGTAATACCGTGGGGATACTCTAGAGGCCACATTTATTGCTCAATTGACCCTATTATCAGACAGAATGTTTGTCTTGATGAAATCTAGGAAAACTTCAAAATTAGGTCACCTGAGGACATAATCTAAGTAACTAGGTCAAATTAAAGAAATACCTTGTGGGCAGTCAGAGGCCACATTTATAGCTCAATTGTCTTGAAGATTGGTCAGAATCTTTGTCTTAATAAAATTTCAGATGAATTCGAATTTGGGATACCTTGGGTCATAAACTAGGTCACAAGGTAAAATTAAAGAAATACCTTGTGGGCACTTAAGAGGCCACATTTATTGCTGAATTGACTTAAAAATGGTCAGAATGTTTTTCTCGATGAAATTTCAGATGAGTTTGAATTTTGGTCACCTTGGGTCATAAATTAGGTCACTAGGTCAACTAAAAGAAATTTCTTGTTGGCGCTCTAGAGGCTACAATTTTTACACAATTGATCTGAAAATTAATCAGCATGTTTGTCTTGATAAAATCTTGGATGAGTTCAAAATTGGGTGACATAGGGTCATAAACTAGGTCACTAGGTCAGATTTAAAGAAATATCTTGTGGGCGCTCGAGTGGCCACAATTCTTGCTCAATTGACCTGAAACTTAGTCAGCGTGTTTGTCTTGATGATAACTCGGATGAGTTCAAAATTGAGTCACATAGGTTCATAAACAATGTCACTGGGTCACATTGAAGAAATATCTTGTGGGTACTGTAAAGGCCACAATTCTAGCTAAACTGACCTGAAAATTGGTCTACGTATTTGACTTGATGATATCTGGGATCAGTTGGAAGTTGGGCCTCATAGGGTCATAAACTAGGTCACTGGGTCAAATTAAAGAAATGTATTGTGGGCACTGTAGAGGCCACAGTTTTTGCTCAACTGACCTGAAAATTTGTCAGCATGTTTAACTTGATGATATCTTGAATGGATTTGAAATTGGGTCATATAGGGTCATAATCTAGGTCACTAGGTCAAATTACATAAATACCTTGTGGGCACTTTAGAGGCGGCAATTCTTGCCCAATTCCCCTGAACCTTGGTCAACAAGTTTGTTTTGATGTCTCGGATGAGTTTGAAATATGGTCGTATAGGGTCATAAACTAGGTCACTAGGTCAAATTAAAGTAAATACACTTTGGACACTCCAGACGCCACATTTTCAACTCAGTTGACCTGACAGTTGGTCAGAATATTTGTCTTAATGATATCTCAGATGAATCTTAAATTGGGTCATTATGACCCTGGAGTGAAATTTCGCCTATAATGACTGTCACAATGACTCATCAATCCTCGGACAGAAATTTGCTGAGTCGGGATCGAACCAGCGACCTCCTGTTCTCAGGTCCTGTACGCTACCGACTGAGCTATGCCTGCTGTTGGGTAACTTAAGTTTAACCCTTAACCTGCTGAAAATGTTAAATGAAACTCCCAAGTCAATGGTAAACACCTAAATATTGCTATTTCAAAGTTACATTTTGAAGAAAATATACCCTCTTACTGGACAATGTAGATACAAGATCAGACTGCACGCTCTGTGTAATCTGATCTTAATCCACACTGTCCACAAAAGGTCATTGAGTCACGGTAGTGCTGATAGGTGCTCTGGCCACTGCAATATCACTGAAATGTTGAAAATGGCGTTAAACACCATACAATCAATTAGTCAATATCCAATAGCACAGGATGTAGTTATATATAACTATTTAACTCTCTTTACAAAACGAAAAATTTTACATTTTTCCAAATTCAAAGCTGTTGCAGACCATAAATTAGATGTAGCTGAACTGATGAAACCTGATTCCAAAAGGGCAGAAAACCATGTGGGAAAAGGAGAAAATGATAGTTACCAGTATTTTCTCCTTTTCCCGCAATGTTTTCAAAGGAATTCTACCCCTGTGTCGTTAAAACTTGGGATTGTTTGGTAAAGGGTTAATATTCAAGACGTAGAATAACAGTTTAGCGTAACAGTTTAACTGTACAAAATGATCTAAATAATGAATGACTGAAGGAATGACAAAGGTTCCCTGTCCGGTGAGAATATAGATTTGCAACAAGTTACCCAGGTGTATCTGTTAATAGATTCATTCAGATTCATTCATAATGTTACAATGATGTGGGAATACATGATTCTCTACTTTGTATAGGTCACTTAATTTACATATAAGCAAAGATCATGTACCTTGTAAATGACATCTTGTTCAGTTAATTAATTTGTAAGACGACATGTTCAAATTGGAGTGGTTGAACTTCAGTGGTTTTTGTCAAAATTGTGATATATAACAGAATTAAGATTTCTAAAAGAAAGAAGTACTTTCTGTGAGGCAGTATTTGGCAGCTGTGGTTTTTTAGCTCCACTGGCCAAAGGCCAGCGGGCTTATGTCATGGCCCGGTGTCCGTCGTGCATCCGTCCGTCTGTGCGTCCGTCTGTCCGTCCGTTAACTTTTATTTCAAACATCTTCTTCTCTGAAACTACCCATCCAATTTTCATGAAACTTCACAGAAGTGATCCTGCCATGGTCCTCTTCAGAATTTATTGAAAGAATTTGATTCCTTCAAAAACTCTGGTTGCCATGGCAACAAAACTGAAACATTTTGGAAATACTTAAAAATCTTCTTGTCTGACACCATAAGGCGTAGGGCTACCAAATTTGGCATGTAGCTTTATGTAGTAGACCTCTATCAAGTTTCTTCAAATTATAGCCCTGGGGTCAAAATTGGCTCTGCCCCAGGGGTCACAAGTTTTACATAGGCTTATATAGAGAAAACTTTAAAAATCTTCATGACTTGGAATACTTCTTATTTCTTTTCGTGGAATTCTTCGTGTTAGCCCTTTACCACACGACAAAATTTTAGACCTGTCCAAATTGAAAGCATTTGCAGACGATAATTTTATCGTGGCTCAAATGATACGATTTTTTTTTGATCGGGTAGAAAACATTGTGGGAAAAGGAGAAAATGCTGGTTACCAGCATATTCTCCTTTTCCCACGATGTTTTCAAAAGGCTTCTTCCTCGGGGTCGTTAAAAGTCGGTACTGTAGGGTGAAGCGTTAAAGGTGAGTTTAGACTTATAACCCGGAACCCGCGTATATAAAAATCAATGGCAGTATATATGGAATACAATTTTGAAAATGCAGGCGTCTTTACTAACAGAGGCACATTTCATTACGATGCAGTGTGTCATAGGTATATTCATGCTGTTATTTCTCGTTTATCACCCTTTTTATGGGTTAATTAATGTTATGTCTACCTTACTAGTGCAGCATCTGACCTCGTAATATCGCAATGTCTCGCGAGTCTCGTCCATTTTCTTCCTTTTGTTATATACCTGTTTATGTTTCAACAACAAAACATTGCAATCACTAGTATCTTATTTGAAAACGGCAGTCAAAATAAAACAAAATTTGATAGTTGATTCATAGGTATCAACTTCGTTTTTATGAATGGCGGATGAATATTATAGCGCTAACATTTTGACCAATCAAAAGCACAAATCATTATGTACAACTCCGCGTGCGAGATATGTCGTCACACCATATTTGGAACCATATTTGACAGTGTGTTGATACGGACTTTTTTCTGTCGGGTGCTATATTTTATCCGTGCGCGAGGCATATATTTGAGCCGGTCAAACATACAAGGCGTTCATTCACTATCTCACCTATAATTACACTTCATTCATTATCTCATTCAGATGTTTTCAAGTACGTCTGCGGCAAAAATTGTATCATGACAAATTGATTACAATGCACTCTCCACAAAATTTAGTTGCAAACTTTTGGAGGGAACAACATGTGATGCCGATCTCAACCCCCACTCTCCGTCCTTGAAGCTAAATTAAAAAATGTCCGCGGCTGTCGATAAAATAAACTAGTATGTGATATATCAGATAGCCACACTTTGTAAATCCTTTACTAACTTTCCCTTGTTTTAACTAACGACCCTACATCAATTGCTGGGCTTGTCGAAACGCTGTGGTAAAAGGTAAAATTTTGGGAACAAACACTTTCTTACCGTATCAAAGACAAAATCCATAACTTACCAAACTATACAGAGTCTTCGCGATTCTACAAGACTTTTGGAAATATTGTGGTAACAGGTAAAAGGACTGGTAACATGCATTTCAATTTGTCCTGCAGTGTTTTCTAACCTGCCAAAGATAAAATCATTATTTTATCGATATTTGATTTTTAGTCGGTAAATGGTTCCAAAATGGACGAGTCTTAAATTGTGTATTCTGGTAAAGAGTAACCTACACAAAAATGGCGTCTTTTGGTCGTAAGAACGTGAAATTGGTTGGTAAACTTGAATTTGAACCATGCTCTGTGAAAAAGGAGCTTAATACATCTGCAAAAGGTATCGATTCAGGTCAGCCTGCGCCGACTGCGACGTTTCATGGAATCGACGTAACGTTGTTCGCCGTGCGGAGGAATGTTATTCCATTCTACCTGCAGAGCATACTTTAGCTCCTGCAAATTGTTTACATGATGCATTGATCTTAATCTACGACCAAGAAGATCCCACATATGCTCAATGGGATTTAGGTCTGGGGAAACTGCAGGTAAACGCAAGACGTTAACACCATTTGCATTCAGATATTGTCTCGTAATGCAAGCCGTATGCGGACGCGCATTGTCATGCATCATTGTGGCAGGAGCATGCTGGCTGATGAATGGAACAGCTACAGTTCAGACGAACAACGTGATGACGCCGAGTGAATATGCTCCCGATGTAAGGCCGTCCGAATCTTATGGGCCGAACATATCAGCGAAGACGCCTCAGAACGGCGTCCATGTTTATACCATACTGTCTCGCTGTAGCGGTAGCCGTTTGGAATCGACTTCTGGTGTGCGTCAGTTCCAAGTGGCGGTCTAATCTGGCGACAGTAAAGCGAGGCCGTTCATCTGACCGATTACGCATTTGAAAAGCAGTTGCGCGGGCAAATCTTGCAATTTGCCCAATTTGGGACGTTACGTTACATTAGGCCCCATATTGACCGGATGTGTCCAGTGTTTGACAAAGTGATGCACGTGCTTTACATGGTACACCAATTTTACATGGTACACAAATTTTTAGGTTTACTTTGAATACAACAAACACTGCATGATAAAACACACTACTTTCTTTTCACTTATTTATTTCGGACCTGTGCATATTTTTTCAATTACATCTACCATAAATCCATACAAATTTTGTACGAAAAAAAAAAAAAAAAAAAAAATTAGAGTCTAGTCACTTTTGAAAAAGTAAAACTTGAAAACATACTGATCAACTACCTTTATATCTATTTGTAAGGTACGAGTTCTCTAGGGTACGAGTTCACCTGATACCGATTGATCTACTAAGTTCAAAGTTCAATACGCCCACATCAACTGTGGATGACGTCTTCCTGTTGCACGGAGATCCAACCTTGTCTTGTCACTATAGTATTATTTATTCTGCTAACACTGTGATAAAAGAGTTGGAAGTGATCACGTATTATGGACATAAATCAGTCATCAGATTATTAGCTTTGAAAGGTAATGTAGATATCTATATTAGACTCTGTTGACATGTTTGGTCCTGCATAGATATCAGAACCCGGAAGTAAATTGAATGAAATTAATATTTTGCTAATAAATTGGATAATTTCATGGGTCGAAAGTCATTATATTACTTAGAATACAGCAGAATGATGCTTCGAAACATGGATCTTGTGTATATAAGATCCCAGTTCGAAAGGTTAACTAGATATATATATATCCACATGGGATGTCACTGTCAAAATGTTAAAAAAAATGGCGTAAAACACCATTTAGTCAACCAACCACTTGTACCAAGGTGTGATTGGAATACAATGTCCGGCAGCAATTATTATATCTGGAAGTTGATTGCTTTCAATATTTAGCCAGAACTTCAGAAGGGTATCAAGACAATTCCGCGACAAGACAGTTCCCCGACACTTTTGATAGGATTGAATTCCCTATTATCGTGGTACTAAAACATTCCACTGTGTGAAGAAAAATTAGTGTCTTGCCTAAATCAAGGCAAAGCAGGGGACAGCATTGACCAACTTTTAAAAAGGCTTACTTACGGTATTATCGTGGCACTGAGATGAGGCCCTGGAAGATTTACATGCTCGCCCTATTTCTGTTCAAAACTTTGGCAAATGAAAATCAAGTTATTTTCAAAGTCTTGAGATGATTTTATGAAGAATTTTGAGCAACATATATAAATAAATTCTCCCTGTCATTTTGTAAGTGAGTTTTTACTTTGGGCACCTGCGAAAATGGAGGGAAAAACGACGTCTACAGATCTTTGAATAACATATTATCAAATACCCCATTTTGGACCTCTATCGTGGATAAAAAAGTGAATATATAATTTCTAGAGTGTTCTTTCATTTCAACAGATCTGGGAACTCAATTAAAAAAAAATGTGGTGCTTTGAGAAGAAGATTTTTATAATTAGCGAGTCAAAAATTTTGTCCGGGCGTCTTATTTTCATTTCCATATTTGGAAAGCGGTGACGTCATCATTTAAAGGTCGTCTGAAATTTACTTTGCTGATAAACTTCAGTGACAGAAAAACAAATTTTACAGAACTGTTTAATGATATTGATTTTGTTACGCTGATAAGATCATCAAATTCATCTAGGGGATAGATAGTCCTATTTATAAGCCCCTACGTACGTTATTTTTCATTTTGACATTCATCGTGTACGTAGGGTCTTACCGGCTCCCTCATAGTTTCCTTTAGCAAACTCCGACATCGAATTTTGTCGCTGTTTGAACAGCAAATTTGGATACTTTCAAGTGAACATGTTCAATAAAATATACATCAGAAGTAAGATAAATAAATAATTTCTTGATTGAAAAAGGATATTTGTCCAAAACTTGCCTATTTATGAGCTAAATCCATTCCGATTCAACACCACTCTGGTTTGTTATGAATTGCCGTGGAAGAGATATTATTGTTCCGAATGAACCGTCATGTGCGGGTCAATGCAACTTACAGAATGGTATTATGTCTTTTTTTAAAACGAAATTTTGTTCGCTTCGGTCTTGTTTGATTATTGTAACAGATTTCGTTCATAAACTTAAAGTCAGTTCTTATTTGTTATGCAACCGTCTGCATGACTGAAAAACATGGCGGCGCCTCTGTCGGCAATCCCACTTGCGAGTGATTTTATTGAATTATGAATGAATCTGTCCATTATTTATCAAGACAGCGGCTGAATATTTTCAAAAAAAGTTCTTCCTACATGTAAATGAAGTTCTCTTTTGTTATAATACTGGTTTTAGAGATCGGATTTGCTACATAGTACTGAATGGGACCCGTTTAGACGTTACATGCAATGAGAAAAATCAAATGTGAAATGTCCGATGATAAATGTTGAAAGGTAAATAAGCATGTATATGTCTAAATATTTGGACTAGGGGATAGAGTGATTTTGCAAAGAGCCAAAATTTCGTACTATTTGGATGAAAACTCGATTTTACCTACCATTTTCGGAAAGTTTGCCGAAGTAAGTTTGCAGAGTGTGTTGACTGTATCAGATCTACAAATGCTCACGTGAGGACATCCTCAAGGAGGCACATTTCAGCCTCACTTTTGGAAATTGTAAATACCATGATACTGAAGAACCCAAAATAATACCGGAAGCGACCATACATGCCAAATAACCCGTTACTGATATTTATGACTTGATAATCATTAGAAATTAGAAATATTTGTGTATAATTGATGGTTTGTGATGGGAATTATCTGTACGTTGTAATGAATTATATTATACAAAGACGGGCACTTATTCTGTCATGGGTGAATTCACGATTATTAACGATTGTTATGAAAATAAGAGACTATAAAAAAAGATTGCTCGCCACTTAATCCTTTGAATTATTTTGATATTTTGTATGCTTTTGTGTGCGAATGTCTTCATGTGTTTTGGAATTACATTATAGACTTTGAAAAGGCCTTTGATTCAATTGTTCATTACAAGTTATTCAATAGTTTAGCTCAAAAAGGGATGAAGGGAAAATTGTTGAATGTACTCGTCTCAATGTATTCTAAACTGTGCGCGCATGTTAGAGTTGACGCAGATCACATTTCAAGCCCGTTCATGTGCAACAAAGGCACCAGACAACCAGACAAGGGGATCAAAATTCATGTATATTTTTTACTATATATACATAAATGATTTATTAAATTTTATAAAAGCAAAATGTAAACGGGGAATTTTCATAACATCGCAAATAAGCGAAATTTAATGGTTAATGTATGCAGATGACGTAGCGAGTTGTGCGGATACGGCAATAAATCTACAGCAACAATTGGATGGCCTCTTTACCTTCTGTGAATATTCAGGAATGAATAGTGTTTAGAAATGGTGGCCCGCTGCGTAATTATGAAAAATGGTACTATAGCGGAAATCTTATTAATACAGTCTCTAAATATAAATATATGGACCTCTTATTCACACCTACTCTTTCTTGGACCGCAGCACAAACACAGCTTGCAGAGCAAGCCCGTAAAGCATGCCATTCTATAAAACAGTTTCAAAACCCCTTTGGTTACTTCTCTCACTCAGATATATTTAAGTTGTTTGATAGTATGATAGCCCCTATACTAACTTTTGGTGCTGAAATTTGGGGTACAACCTACTGTGAGTCACGGAAAAAGCGCACTTGGAATTTTGTAGATATTTTATGGGAGTTAATTCTACAGTTAACAATAGTATGGTTCTTGGCGATTGTGGACATCTACCAATCCCGAGTTTTAACGACCCTGAAAACGAAGCCTTTTGAAAACATTGTTGGAAAATGAGAGAATGCTGGTAACCAGCATTTTCTCCTTTTCCAACAATGTTTTCTACCCTTCCCAACACAAATTTCGATTTTTCAGTCACATTTATTATGATTGTGTGGTAAAGGGTTAAAGAGTGTAAACTGCTGCTGCTATTCCCTCGGCTTGATATTTGAGATTTCTTATATTTGCAATCTACATATAAACACATTACTCTGAGTAAAATGTTCTTAAAAGCGCTTGAGAAGCGTGTTTGGGAAAGACCTCACCTGAACTTATATGCTTGGATATTTACAAAGTAATTGAAGACAATTACAGTAATATTTGTGTATTTTTGCATCCTTTGACCTTTTGACATCTAGAAAAAAAGTCAACAAATATTTTCAGTCTACATACAAAACCAAATAAATGTAGTTGCGTTGTTACTTTTGTCTGTAGTGTTTCAGCAAGGCAGACAGTAAAGATAAAGATTCAGACAGGTTTTTTCCAGCTCACCTGAGCACAAAGTGCTCAAGGTGAGCTTTTGTGGTCGTCCAATGTCTGATGTCTATCATCCGCCGTGCGTCGTCAACATTTATCTTGTGGACACTCTAGAGGCCACATTTCTTACTCAGTTGACTTGAAAATTAGTCAGAATGTTTGTCTTGATAGAATCTCTAATGAGTTAGAATTTTGGTCACCTGGGGTCATAAACTAGGTCACTAGGTCAAATTAAAGAAATACATTGTGGACACTCTAGAGGCCAAATTTCTGGCTCAATTGATCTAAAAATTGGTTAGAATGTTTGTCTTGATGAAGTCTTGGATGAGTTTGAATTTGAGTCACCTAGGGTCATAAACTAGGGCACTAGGTCAAATTAAAGAAATACCTTCTGGGCACTCTAGAGGCCACAATTTTTTGCTTAATTTACTTGAAAATTGGTCAGAATGTTTACCTTGATTAAATCTCGGATGACCATAAACTATGTCACTAGGTCAAATTGAAGAAATACATTTTGGACACTGCAGAGGCCACATTTTCAGCTTAATTGACCTGACAATTCATCAGAATGTTTGTCTTAATTCTTTACCAAACGACAAACTTTTAGACTGGTCCAAATGGAAAGCATTTGCAGAAGACAAAATAAATGGGACTGAACATTTGAAACTTGTTATGGATGGGGAAGAAAACATTGTGGGAAAAGGAGAAAATGCTGGTTACCAGCATTTTCTCCTTTTCCCACAATGTTTTCAAAAGGTTTCTTCTACAGGGTCATTAAAACCCATGATTATGTGGTAAAGGGTTAATAATATCTCAGAACTGATGAGTTTTAAATTGGGTCATTATGGCCCTGGAATGAAATTTCGCCTATTGACTCAGGTGAGCATTCCAGGGCCATCATAGCCCTCTTGTTTGAATTTAAATTTCTGGTCTCTGAAGAGAAAATATTGGCCGCAATGGCAACGATTATTTTGAAAGGTACTGTACTTTAAGAGTTAAGATTGAAAAGAAAAGAAAAGCAGCAAACTGCAGTGTAACGTCAAATACCAATCTGTACATTGTAGGTCCTAGAGGTAAGGATTTGAATGATAAGTTTTACTGTATCAATAAATATTTTAGCTTGACTGATTTAAAAGACAGTTTCAAGGTACTGTCATAGCCCTGTCATGGTCCAGTTGTCCCTTGTGTCTGTGTTGCCATACAAAAGCTTTGACATTTTCTAATACTTCTAATTTTATTGCATATATTTCATGCAAACTTGGGTTAGATGTAAACTATATAAAGGGGTACACATACCAGAAAAGTAGACAAACTATTATTGACGCATTTGTTAACCTTTTCGTCTTGAACCTGTTAGTCCGTTTGCACGCGTTGCTGTGCGTATGTTTCATTTAACTCTTACTCCATCAGCTTATTTCAGACCATCCTAGAAAATACCCCTTTAACAAGGGCTAACACTGTAGAGGAAATATCTATAAGCTTCGTTAACAAATGTCATACCTTTGAAAATTTTGCAATGAAACATTGTGGGGAAAAGAATGATTGGTTTGAAGCAAGGAAGAACTTATTTCCACTTAATGCAATATTTTTTTATGGTGGCATGAAGAGCCGAATTTGTACAGTAAGGCCACAGTTTTTTTTTTTTTCGTTTTACCGATCCGCCGACCCAATTATTTCATGAAACCGAAAAAAAAAAAAAAAAATAATAATAATAAAAGTAGGATTGAATTCCCTATTATCGTGGTACTAAAACATTCCACTGAGTGTAGAAAAGTTAGTGTCTTGCCTGATATTTTTCTGTTGCAAATAACATTCAATGATACCTCATGTATATTTCTACGATAACTGATTTTCTGTTTGTCAGTTAACTATTCTTAATCACGACAAAACAGGGGACAGCAATGACCAATTTTCAAAAAGGACTACTTCCGGTATTATCGTGGCATTGAGATGAGGCCCTGGGAGATTTACAGGCTCACCCTATTTATGTTCAAAACTTTGGCAAATGAAAATCAAGTTATTTTCAAAGTTTGAGATGATTTTATCAAGAATTTTGAGCAACATATATAAATAAATTCTCTCGGTCATTTTGTAAATGAGTTTTTACTTTGCGCACCTGTAAAAATGGAGGGAAAAAACGACGTCTACAGATCTTTGATTAAAATAGCATCAAATACCCCATTTTGGACCTCTTTTGCGGATACAAAAGTGAATATATAATTTCTAGAGTGTTCTTTCATTTCAACAGATCAGGGAACTAAATTAAAAAAATGCAGTGCCTTGAGAATACGATTTTCATAAGTAGCGAGTCAAAACTTTTGTCATGGCCTCTTGTTTTCATTCCCATATTTGGAAAGCGGTGACGTCATCATTTAAGGTCGTCTGAAATTTACTTTCCCGTTTGATAATCTTCAGTGATAGGAAAACAAATTTTACAGAACTGTTATAATGATACTGATTTTGTTACGCTGATAAGGTGATCAACTTCATCTAGGGGATAGAGCGGTTTTGCAAAGAGCCAAGTTTTCTTACTATTCAGATGAAAACTCGATTTTACCTACCATTTTCGGAAAATTTGCCGAAGTAAGTTTGCAAAGCGTGTTTACAGTATCTGACCTACAAATGTGCACGTGAGGACATTCTCAAGGAGGCGCATTTCAGCCTCACTTTCGGAAATTGTAAATACCACGATATTGAAGAACCCACGATAATACCGGAAGCGACTATACTTTTTGTTTATAATTTTATTTTCCGTCACCGGTCCGACTCAATGAGCAGAACGGTGTACCGTTATACATGAACATCTTTTTTTATAAGCACCAAGTTCCCACACTATCTTGAAAACGGTTAACAAGTCTAGAATTTCAATTTTTTTTCCCAACTGTCTTGCTTTCATACGATTACGAGTCAAACTCAGACCTAAACAGGAAATGTATGACATAAACGGGTATCTGTTGTTTCTCCCATAATGTCTCGATAGACAAAGATCGATTCTGCGGCACATTTTCTCTCTTAAAATATGACGCGAATCGTTTGCAAACGACAGAAAATCTCAACATCATGCCATCTAGATCTACATGTATCTCGCTCCACATGTATGGCTGCATTTGCTTTCTACTTTTCCACGTAAACAAAGTAAGCGTCTGATGACTTCAAAAACATCGCATTTAACTAAAAACACGATGTACGTGTAACTTTCATCACGAACGTACACGTATGTAATTTACAGTCCAATCAAATTCGATGCACAATATTTTCCAACTTTCCCTAAATAAAAGATGTTAGTGAACAGTTGCCGGAAGTTACAAGTCAATATTGCAGAGTTCATTAACCCCCCTTTCCCTCTTTCTCTCTCTCTTTCTCTGTCTCTCACAACACAGTTATGTTTTGCATGACTGTAAATCATGACTTATTCCATGTTTTTTTCTAGCAAAACACAATGAGTGATGAGGTTGCTAAGGCTGCTCTACTGTACAGTTAAAAGAGCAACCTCAGCAAGCTCATCCTGCACAGACTTACTATGTGACCAGAGTTCAAACAAGAGTTTCATGATAGCCCTGTATCGCTCCACTGGCTTTTAAAGAAATTATCATGTGCGTTATTGGCATTCACTGAGGCATAGAGGCATAAAACATGACAAGTCTGCATGGCAATAAGCTTTCTTGGAGAAAATAGCCCCCTCCCCCATCATTTTTTCTGAAGATGGCCAATTAGATGAAGCTACATGCAAGTTTTGATAAACCTAGATCTTATGGTTAGGAGCTAGAAGATACATTTAGTTCTCAGTGTATAAGCCCATGTAAACAATTTTGACCTCTGGGGTGGGGCCTACTTTGACCCCAGGGCTATGATTGGACAATCTTGATAGAGGTCTACTCAATGAACCTACATGCAAAATTTGGTAGCCATAGGTCTTGTGGTTAAGAACAAGAAGACTTAAATTTTCACTAAACCCATATAAAAATTGTGACCCCTGGAGTGAGATCAATATTAACCTCACTGCTATAATTTGAATAACATTAATCAGAGTCCAATTGATAAAGCTACATGTCAAATTTGGTAGCTATATGCCATATGGATAGGAACAGGAAGATTTTTGAAGTTTTTATTATATATGCCCATGTAAACTTGAGACCTCCCCACCCCACATTTTGGGCCACTTTTAACCCCAGGGCTATAACTTGAATATATCTGGTACAAGTCCATTAGATGAAGCTACATACCAAATTTGATAGCCCTAAGCCTAATGGTTCTGGACAAGACGATTTTTGAAGATTTTAAATATTTTTCAGTTTTGTGGCCATGGCAACCAGAGTTTTTATTGGAATCAAAATTGTTTTAAGAGGTTCAGAATTCTGTTAAGTTTCATCAAAATTGGATAGGTAGTTTCAGAGAAGAACATGTTTGCAATAAAAGTTGATTTAAGCATGCACACATTGACCGACGGACACAAGGACGGACACAGGGCCATGACCGAAATTTGCTGGCCTTTGGCCAGTGAGCTAAAACTGGTGAGTTTGCAGATACGAATTCAATCTGGCTCATATGATGGTACGTGTCTTGCAAAGAGAGAAAAGCAGAAAATTCTGGTCATTAGCATTTTCTCCTTTTCCCTCAATGTTTTCAAAAGCCCTTTTCCAAGGGGTTGTTTAAAAATAGGATTTTTTGGTAAAAGGTAAAGAGAAAGAGTTCAAAAGAAAGCAATTTGAATGTGTCCTTGTTTGTAGCTGCAATATCAATGACGTGACAAAGTGACAGAGTGATAGTTGTGGTGAATTTTATCTTCATTTTTTTTTTTTGTCCTCTGTCCCTAACTTTTCAAGAAGAAAATCGGTAAAACAAAGAGTTAAAAATCTCTGCCCTAAATACAAGGTTTCTTAGTTTAACTGTTTACCAAATGAGAAATTATTGGACTTGTCCAAATTCACAGCAGTTGCAGACAATGGGTTAAATGTGGTTTAACCCTTCACTACACAATCCAGACTTTTAACAACCCTGAGAAAGATGACTTTTGAAAGCATTGTGGGGAAAGGAGAAAATGCTGGTAACCAGCATTTTCTCCTTTTCTCACAATGTTTTCTAACCTTCCTAGAACAAATTGTAATTTTTCAGTCACATTTATTTTATTGTCTGCAAATGCTTTCAGTTTGTACTAGTCTAAGATTTTGTCGTTTGGTAAAGAGTTGGTTGTCAGCATTTTCTCCTTTTCCCACATTGTTTTCCCACATTGTTTTCCAAAGTCTTCTCCCTGAAGATCGTTAAGATTCGGGACTTTGTGGTAAAGGGTTAATGCTTGTTTCTTTTCTATTTATAGAAGCGACAGCTTGCACCTGACATTATGGAAGTGTCAGGCAGAAATCAGACAGGGAGTGGCTACACAACAACAGGTGTTCAATGTGACCCGTGTTTGTCACTGAACAAGGATGTAAAGGCTAAATGTTATTGTGTAGACTGTGATGAGTTCTTCTGTGATAATTGTTCTGCTGCTCATAAACAGTTTAAAATTTTAAGAAATCACAAGTTATTATCTGGGGATGAAATGCCACGACAGAAACTGACCTCAACACAGGAAAATGTATGTTCTAAACACAGAGGGAAAATATTGGAGTACTATTGTAAGATTCATAAGAACTTCTTCTGTCCAGTTTGTGTGACTCTGGAACACAAGAATTGTTCAATTGACTATATAGATGATATTGCACAAGACTTTGAGACAAGTCCAGAGTACAGATCTTTAACAGAGAAAATGTCAAGTCTTTTACAGCATTTAAAGGATATAAAGAAAATTTCCACAAAAAACAGTCAAAATCTACAACCAGTGTATACCCAGTTTGTATCGGATGTGAAATCATTTCGTGCAGAAATCAACAACCTTCTAGATTCCATGGAAACAGCCATTTTGAAAGAAGCCCAGGATGTGAAGGAGTTTGATATGAAAGCTGTCCAATCTGTGTCTACAGCGTGTGATACACTGACCACTGATGTCAGTGAAATTGTCTCTAACTTAGAAAAATATAAACAATACAAACAACAGCGACAGTTGTTGATCTCGGCAAAGAAAGCTGAAACCCAGATCTGTGAATTTGAAAAGAAAATGGCTGAAAAATCTAGTCAAAACGAAATAAGAAATTATAAATTTCACAAAAATGAGCAAATGCTGCATTCACTGCAATCTATGTACAATCTTGGTACATTAGTGGATAGAGAGAAGGAGGGAGGAAAAACAGAGATGGAGAGAAAAGAGAAAGAAAACGTAAAGGTTGTCAACAAAGATCCCAAATCTATCAGAGCCAGTTATGTAGGACAAATCAATGTTAAACATTCACAAGATAAATATAACTGTGACATTACAGGCAGTGTAATGATAGATCCTTACAGAATAGCTCTAACAGATTATAGGAACTACAGTGTAAAACTTGTAAATGTTGACAGTAAGAGTATTCTATCTTATCTAAAACTTTCCACACCACCATGTGAGGTTACTTGTATTGATAAAAGTCAGCTTGTCATTACATGTAACAATATATTAGTTTTTGTAAATGTTGGACAGACTTTGACTGTAAACAAAAGTCTTCAAGTTAATGGAGGCTGTACAGGAATTATTTATAATGATAATCAAGTATTTGTGTCATTTGATAGACCAGAACCTGCTGTTAAATTAATCAGTCTACATGGAGAAATATTGAAAACATTTTCTACAGACCAAAATGGACAACCTTTGTTTAAATGGCCCTTGTATATTTGTCTTAGTAATTCCAAGTCTACAGTGTTTGTAAGTGACCCGGCTACAAACACTGTGACAAGTGTAGATATGCAGGGTAAAGTTCAAAATGTTTACAGAGATACTAACCTGAAGTTTTCACAAGGTCTGACTGTAGATAGATATGATAATGTTTATGTAGCTGGGCGTGATTCACACAACATACACCAGATATCTACACAGTGTAGACCCATACAAATATTATTGGATCAAACACAAGGAATGAAAGGTCCACAGTCAGTGACATATTGTGAAACAGAAAACAAACTTTATATCAGCCATTATGCTGGGTATACATCTAAACCAAATATTTTGTCAGTTTATCAACTACAGTAGAAAACAACACATACTGGTGACCTGCTTTAAGGGTAAGTCTGTTTAACCTTTTACTACACAATCTTGTCTTTTAATGACCCTGAACAGGAAGTCACCTGAAAACATTGTGGAAAAAGGAGAAAATTTTGGTAATCAGGATTTTCTCCTTTACCCACAGTGTTTTCTGGCCCTTCAATGAAAAATACCTCCATTTGACCAATATTTAACCCTTTACCAAATGAAAAAAAGTTTGGACAAGTCTAAATTGAGAGTTTTGCAGACGACAAAATAACAGTGACTGAAAAATTGAAATTTGTTATAAGAAGGGTAGAAAATATGTTACAAAAGTAGGAAATATTGGTTACCAGCATCTTCTCCTTTTTAGAGTTTTTAAAAGGCTTCTTTCTCAGAGTTTTTAAAAGTCGAGATGTTTGGTAAGTTGCAGAGGTAGTAGTAGTTGTAGTAGTAGTTATGTTTAATTCTGCAAACAAAGAGAGCATGTATGTGTTTTGTACATTCAATGTGTATATCAAGATCAGGCTGCACAGAACATATACAATGTAATCTTAGATATAAATAGTCGTATATCTCTAAGAAATATTTTGTCTGTTAATCAACTACAGTAGAAAACAACACATAATGACGACATGTTGTATGGGTAAGTCTATTTTTATCCCTATTTGATGTAGTAGTAGCAGGAATGATAGTTTTATTATGTGTGCTCTGTGCAGCATTATGTGTGTCTATAGACTGTACAGATCAAGATCAGACCTCACAGAAAGTGGAAACTCATGTTGGATAGATTTGAATCAACAGATATTGATTGGGAAATAATTTTGTAAAATCAACCTTGAGTGCAGAATACATATACATGTAGATAAGTTTCTTGTATCTCAGTGTAAATGTCCATTACTCTGTTTAGCATTCTGATGGTTTTTGATTTGGAACACAGCAATCCACTTTTGTAAACATTGTGGTAAAATGAGAAATTTATACTTTTTAGCTCACCTGAGCACGAAGTGCTCATGGTGAACTATTGTGATCGTGCTGTGTCCGTTGTGCGTCGTCCGTCGTCAACTTTCTAGCTTGTGTATGCTCTAGAGGCCACATTTTCAGTCCGATCCTCATGAAACTTAGTCAGAATGTTTGTCTTGATAAAATCTCGTGCAAGTTCGAAATTGGGTTATGTGGGGTCATAAACTAGGTCACTACGTCAAATCTTAGAAAAACGTTTTGTACGCTCTAGAGGCCACATTTTCAGTCCGATCTTCATGAAACTTGGTCAGAATAATTGTCTAGATAAAATCTCGGAGGAGTTCGAAATTGGGTCACGTGGGGTCAAAAACTAGGTCACTAGGTCAAATCTTAGAAAAACGTTGTGCACGCTCTAGAGTCCACATTATCAGCCAGATACTTGTGAAATTTGGTCAGAATGTTTGTCATGATAAAATCTCCGAAAAGTTCGAAATTGGGTCATGTGGGGACAAAAACTGGGTCACTAGGTCAAATCTCAGAAAAACCTTGTGTACGCTCTAGAGGCCACATTTTCAGTCCAATCTTCATGAAACTTGGTCAGAATGTTTGTCTTGATAAAAGCTCGGACAAGTTCGAAATTGGGTCACATGGGGTCAAAAACTAGGTCACTAGGTCAAATCTTAGAAAAACTTTGTGTACTCTCTAGAGGCCACATTTTCAGCCTGATACTTGTGAAATTTGGTCAGAATATTTGTCTTGATAAAATCTCGGACGAGTTCGAAATTGGGTCATGTGGGGTCAAGCACTAGGTCTCTAGGTCAAATCTTAGAAAAACCTTGTTTATGCTCTAGAGGCCACATTTTCAGTCCGATATTCATGAAGCTTGGTCAGAATGTTTGTCTTGATAAAATCTTGGAGGAGTTCGAAATTGCATCATGTGGGGTTAAAAACTAGGTCACTAGATCAAATCTTAGAAAAACATTGTGTATGCTCTAGAGGCCACATTTTCAGTCCGATCTTCATGAAACTTGATCAGAATCTTTGTCTTGATAAAATCTTGGACAAGTTTGAAATTGCGTCATGTGGAGTTAAAAACTAGGTCACTAGATCAAATCTTAGACAAACCTTGTGTATGCTCTAGAGGCCATTTTTTCAGTCCGATCTTCATGAAACTTCATCAGAATATTTGGCTTGATAAAATCTCGGACGAGTTCGAAATTGAATCACGTGGGGTCAAAAACTAGGTCACTAGGTCAAATCTTAGAAAAACGTTGTGTACGTTCTAGAGGCCACATTTTCAGTCCGATCTTCATGAAACTTGGTCAGAATGTTTGTCTTGATAAAATCTCAGACGAGTTCGAAATTGGGTCAAGTGGGGTCAAAAACTAGGTCACTAGGTCAAATCTTAGAAAAACGTTGTGTACGCCCTAGAGTCCACATTTTCAGCCAGATACTTGTGAAATTTGGTCAGAATATTTGTCTTGATAAAATCTCGGACGACTTCGAAATTGGATCATGTGGGGTCAAAAACTAGGTCACAAGGTCAAATCTTAGAAAAACCTTTTGTACGCTGTAGAGGCCACATTTTCAGTCTAATTCTCATGAACCTTGGTCAGAATGTTTGTCTTGGTAAAAGCTCGGACAAGTTCGAAATTGGATCATGTGGGGTCAAAAACTAGGTCACTAGGTCAAATCTTAGAAAAACTTTGTGTACTCTCTAGAGGCCACATTTTCAGCCCGATACTTGTGGAATTTGGTCAGAATATTTGTCTTGATAAAATCTCGGACGAGTTTGAAATTCCGTCATGTGGGGTCAAAAACTAGGTCACTAGGTCAAATCTTAGAAAAACCTTGTTTATGCTCTAGAGGCCACATTTTCAGTCTGATATTCATGAAACTTGGTCAGAATGTTTGTCTTGATAAAATCTTGGAGGAGTTCGAAATTGCATCATGTGGGGTTAAAAACTAGGTCACTGGATCAAATCTTAGAAAAACCTTGTGTATGCTCTAGAGGCCACATTTTTAGTCCGATCTTCATGAAACTTGATCAGAATGTTTGTCTTGATAAAATCTTGGACAAATTTGAAATTGCGTCATGTAGGGTTAAAAACTAGGTCACTAGATCAAATCTTAGACAAACATTGTGTATGCTCTAGAGGCCACATTTTCAGTCCGATCGTCATGAAACTTCATCAGAATGTTTGTCTTGATAAAATCTCGGACGAGTTTGAAATTGGGTCACGTGGGGTCAAAAACTAGTTCACTAGGTCAAATCTTAGACAAACCTTGTGTACGCTCTAGAGGCCACATTTTCAGCCCGATCCTCATGGAACTTGGTGAGAATGTTTGTCTTGATAAAATCTCGGACAAGCACAAAGATGGTTTATGTGGGGTCAAAAACTAAGTCACTAGGTCAAATCTCAGAAAAACCTTGTATACGCTCTAGAGTCCACATTTTCAGTCAGATACTTTTGAAATTTGGTCAAAATGTTTGTCTTGATAAAATCTAGGAGTAGTTTGAAATTGGATCATTTGGAGTCAAAAACTAGGTCACTATGTCAAATCTTAGAAAAACCTTGTGTATGCTCTAGAGGTCACATTTTCAATCAGATACTTGTAAAACTTGGTCAGAATGTTTATCTTGATAAAATTCGGACAAGTTTGAAATTGGATTATTAGGGATCAAAAACTAGGTCACTAGGTCAAATTAAAGAAATGCCTTGTGGGTACTCTAGAGGCCACATTTTTCGTTCAATTGACTTGAAAATTGGTCAGAATGTTTTTCTTAATTAAATCTCAGAAAACTTGAAATTGGGTCACCAAGAGTCATAAAGTAGGTCACTAGTTCAAATTAAAGAAATACCTTGTGGACACTCTAGAGGCCACATTTTTCGCTCAATTGACTTGAAAATTGGTCAAAACATTCGTCTTAATTAAATCTTAGATGAGTTTGAAATTTGGTCACCTGGGGTCATTTTGCCTATTGGCTTAGGTGAGCAATCCAGGGCCATCATCGCCCTCTTGTACTCATGTTTTATTTTTCAGGTTGTTTACTGTAAGTTTTTACCAAAAAGTCCTAAGTTTTAATGACACTGTGAAAGAAAAGTTTTGAAAACATTGTGGGAAAAGGAGAAAACAATGGTTACCAGCACTTTTAAGCTCACCTGCAGGGTATGAAGTGCTCATAGTGAGCTTTTGTGATCATACCATGTCTGGTGTCTGTCGTCACCTTTTATCTTGTGTACGCTTTAGAGTCCACATTTTCAGTCAAATACTCATATAACTTGGTCAGATTGTTTGTCTTGATGATATCTAGGAAGGGTCACTGTGGAAAATTGGGTCAGGTCGGGCCACAAACTAGACCACTGGGCAAAATCTCAGAAAAACTTTGTGTGCACTTTAGAGGCGACATTTTTGGTCAGATACTCATGAAAGTTGGTCAAAATGTTTGTTTTAATGGTATCTCGGACAAGTTCGAAAAAGGTCTCACCTCAGGTCAAAAACTAGGTCACTATGTCAAATCTTAGAAAAACACTGTGTATGCTCTAAAGACCACATTTTCAGTTCAATACTCATGAAACTTGGTCAAAATTAGGTCATGTAGGTTCAAAAAGTAGGTCACTGTGCCAATTCTAAGAAAAAGGTTCTGTGCACTCTAAAGGCTATGTCTGCCATGTGATATTCATGAAACTTGGTCAGAATGTTTCTCTGGATGAAATCTCGGGAAGCCAGCTCTTGGCGAGTGGCTTCCAGGGTTGCTGACAAGTCGCCGTGAAGAAATTCCCTTGGCCCGTCTTCGCATTGGTCATACATACATGAAACACTCGTACCTCCTCAAAGGAGAAGAAGTGCAACAGTGTATTTCCTGCAATGCACCTCTTACCTGTAGACTGTATAGCCCTTGCACCTACAAGAGACAGGTTTTTCTCATGTTGACAGTATGAGCAATTTATTTGATACTGTAAAGTTGGAGTCTATTTTTGATTTTTTGAAAGAAGTAAATCTCTATAAAAAGAAACGATTTTAGGTCCTATTGACCATCTGTATTCTCAGACTTTGTCACTAGTCTTGTTTATCCTTAAGTGTTTACACAGCTGATATTTTAAGCTTTTTCTGTAACATTACAGTTTGCTAAATTAAATGCATTGCATTAGTTGTTAGTGTGCCCAAAATGACCTTTGCTGTCGACGGGCCATAAAACTCTATCAAAAAAAAAAAAAAAAAAAAAAAAAAATCGGACAAGTTCAAAATTGGGTCATGTTTGTTAAAAAGAAATGTCACAGAGCCATTGTGCCTGTAGAGGCCACACTTTCAGTCAGATCTTCATGAAACTTGGTCAGAATATTTGTCCTTATAAAATCTCGGATAAGTTCAAAATACGGTCATGTCGGGTTTAAAAGTAGGACACTGAGCTAAATCTTAGAATAACCTTGTTTGCATTCTAGTGGTGACATTTAGCCTGATCAACATGAAACTTGCTCAGAATGTTTGTCTGGATGATAATTCTGCAAAATGTAGGTTACAGAGCCAAATCTTAGACAAACCTTATCCTAAAGACCACATTTTCAGTTTGATACTCCTAAAACTTAGTCAGGATGTTTCTCTGGAATGTACTTTGTACAAGTTAGATATTGAGTTACATTGGGTCAAAAAGTAGCTTACCAGACAACATCTTAAAAAAACCCACGTGCATTGTAAAGGCCATATTTTCAACCAGATTCAAAATTCTAAAAATGGTCAAGTAGGTCAAAAGGTAGATCACTTCCACTCATGTGTTTTACAACATAAAGACCATGATCTTTTCAGCTTTATCAAACCTAAATGACATTACTCGGGTGAGTGCTTAAGGGCTAATGTCTGACCTCTTGTTCACAGAGAGCCATAAAACCCCTCTTCATAACTTTAATAGCCTTTGTAGTCTGTTTGGATCAAGATCAAACTGCTCAAAATGTGAACGATGATCTTTGATCTTTACAGTCTACTTTGCTGGGCCTTTCAAGACAAAGGCAATACTAAAATCTCTAGATCTAAGCTGCCTGTTAACCCTTTACCACACGGGAAAAATTCCGACTTGTCCAAATTGAAAGCATTTGCAGACGACAATTCCAATGTGGCTCAAATGGTGCAAATGTTCCTTGATAGGACAGAAAACATCGTGGGAAAAGGAGAAAATGCTGGTTACCAGCATTTTCTCCTTTTTCCAAAATGTTTTCAAAAGGCTTCTTCCTCAGGGGCGTTAAAAGGCGGCATTGTGTGGTAAAGGGTTAAGAAAAGACAAGAGGGAGGGGGTTGGTCTATTCACCCATTACCACACAATCATGAATTTAAATGAACCTGCAAAAGACGGCTTTTGAAAACATTGTGGAAAAAGGGGGAAAATGTTTGTAACCAGCGTTTTCTCCTTTTCCCACAACGTTTTCAACCTTATGGAAAACAGAAATCGCCCTTTCAACAACATTTCATTTGTCATTTGTAAATGCTTTCAGTTTGGTCCATGCCAAAATTTTAGTCTAAAAATAAAGCATTCTGGCCAAAAAGAATATTGGAATGGCTATTCCTTTTTTTCCTGACAGAAAATTCTGATTGTGTTAAAATCTGGGTCTTCAAGAGGTTAACACTTTACCACACAATCTTAAGTTTTAATGACCCTGACAGAAAGACTTCAAAACATTGTCGGAAAAGGAGAAAATGCTACGAAACAGCATTTTGTCCTTTACCCACAAAGTTTCGTGCCCTT
This sequence comes from Tridacna gigas, assembly GCA_945859785.2. Lineage (NCBI taxonomy): Eukaryota > Metazoa > Mollusca > Bivalvia > Cardiida > Cardiidae > Tridacna > Tridacna gigas. The sequence goes on along the minus strand of OX244028.2, from coordinate 4,796,090 downwards.
TCACCGACAAATTCCACCACTCCAGCCACATTTAATTTGTTGTCTGCAAATGCTTTCAATATGGATCAGTCTAAAATTATGTGGTAAGGAGTCAGGTGTGATGGTATTGGATCGAAATGGCCTGATTCCTAATAAGCTTATTTTGCCAATATTTGAAACTGCCATAAGTGGAATAGAGATAATGGAAGGTAGTTGTGGCAGATTTTCTCAGAAAAAAAAAAAAAAAAACTTGGTTATTAGATCTCGAGAGTCGTCTGAAAACTTGTTACACAGGAAACATCAGATTCTGATTGCAAAATCATATTGGTTTACACTGTATTTTGTTCTCTGTTATTGTTTTTAACTGATTATTTACAGTTATTTGACATTGACCTGTACACCTATTACTGCAAATTTACATATAATGTCTTTACCAGGATTATTCTTTCCAAGCCTCTGACTGCTTTCCCACATGCAAGACCCAATAACTCATTTGGTAAGGTACAGCCCGGCTTAAAGATACATCCTTACACCAGTGAAAATTTGGTAGACTGTAGAATGATTCAAAATTTAGTTAACTATATAAACATAGATAAATTACCGATATATAATGTGTGAGGGATAAATACATGTACTGGAAATCGTTGATTTAAAAGTGAAAATGTCACAATAGTGATTTCTTTGATGGCCCCAAGGAAATGGAATACATTTTTATCGGTCATACCAGTAATTGATTCAACAATCAGGAGCAACATTTGGCATGAAGATATCAGAATTATGTTTTAATAAAATAAAGATGAAATGGGTTAAAAATTGACTGAAAACGGGTATAGATGTATCTTTAACCCTAAGTGCCTTTCACTACTATAGTTGCTTCTGTGGCCCATGTAGATCAGGATCAGACAGCATAAACATGCAGTCTGACCTTTAATGTACACACTGTCTGTTTTGCTGAGACATTGTATATAAAAATTGACCTTGACATTGCATCAATTTTGGTCTTATTTCTAGATTTAAAATGTATTTTGGGTTTATTTAGGGCTCTTAGAGTTAAGTTGTTTATACATGTAATCCCAACTCCCAGCTGGGCCAAAGTCTTTCTGAGGATAGATGATAGTCATTGTATTGATTGATAGTTTGGTACTGAACACCGTTTTCAAGATTATTCCATTTATATCGTGGGGACCTGTGCACCTATCCTGAAGCTTCCTGAAGTTTCTTTTACCATTTGTGCGCACAATGTTCTTCCCAAACCACAGGCTGCTTTTCCAAATAACCTTCGTCAAAACAATGATTAGGGGTTAGAGAGGAATGAATCTTGTCACAGTGACTATCATCAGTCCTCAGAAAAAAAAGCAGAGCTTGGGGCTCAAACCAGTGACCCCCTGTTATCAAGTCCTGTATTCTACAGACTGCGCTACCAGCACTGATGATTGTCATTGGGACAGAAATCTTTCATTGATATTTTATAAGGGGAGACATCAAGTAGCGTTAAAAGAATGTCTTGTAAATGTGAAGTCTGATCTTGGTCTACAGTGTCAGCATAATGTGCTGCCAAAGCAACATAAGGACCTGGTGTGCCAAGGGCTCTACGCTTTAAAAGTATAGTTTTGTAGTAATTGATTACACATTTACCATGGTTACAATCTTGTGTTTTAACCACCTTGGCCTGCCAGGGTAGCTCAGTGTTTAGCATATCTGACTTGTGACCTGGTGGTTGTTCGATACCCTGTGGACACATTCTGGTAATTTTTTACCTTCACCTCTGATGCATGTGGGAAATGTTGCGAATGACTTGGAAAGAAAGTCGTGTCAGTACTGGTGTAAGAAAACCAGAAAACACATGCATATGTGCACTGACTGCCGTGATATGACATTAGCTATTAAAAGGGCGTTAACCTCCAATATAAACAAACATGTTCAACAACTCTGAGGAAAAGGCCTTTTGAAACATTGTGGGAAAAAGAGAAAATGCCGGTAACCAGTCGTCTGCAAATAGTTTCAATTTCGATGAGTCTAGTTTTTAGCTCACCTGAGTAGGAAGTACTCAAGGGGAGCTTTTGTGATTGTGCTGTGTCCGTTGTTCGTCGCCCGTCATTTGTCGTCAACTTTTAGGTTGTGTGCACTCTAGAGGCCAAATTTTTAGTCCGATACTTGTGAAACTTGGTCAGAATGTTTGTCTTGATAAAATCTCAGACAAGTTCGAAATTGGGTCATGTGGGGTCAAAAACTAGGTCACTAGGTCAAATCTTAGAAAAACCTTGTGTGCACTCTAGAGGCCAAATTTTTAGTCAGATACCTGTGAAACTTGGTCAGAATGTTTGTCTTGATAAAATCTCGGACAAGTTCGAAATTGGGTCATGTGGGGTCAAAAACTTGGTCACAAGGTCAAATCTTAGAAAAACTTGTGTGCGCTCTAGAGTCCACATTTTCAGTCAGATACTTGTGAAACTTGGTTAGAATGTTTGTCTTGATAAAATCTAGAATGAGTTTAAAATTGGGTCATGTGTGGTAAAAAACTAGGTAAACATGGTCAGAATGTTTCACTTGATAAAATCTCAGACAAGCTCGAATTTAGATCATGTGGGGTCAAAAACTAGGTCACTTGGTCAAATCTTAGAAAAACCTTGTGGGCACTCTAGAGGCCACATTTTTGGCTCAATTGACTTGAAAATTGGTCCGAATGTTTGTCTTAATTACATCTCAGACAACTTTGAAGTTGGGTCACCTTGGGTCTTAAAGTAGGTCACTAGGTCAAATCAAAGACATACCTTGTGTGCACTTCAGAGGCCACATTTTTCGCTCAATTGACTTGAAAATTGGTCAGAATGTTTGTCTTAATTAAATCTCAGATAAGTTTGAAATTGGGTCACCTGGGATCATAAAGTAGGTCACTAGGTCAAATTAAAGAAATACCTTGTGGACACTCTAGAGACCACATTTCTTACTCAATTGACCTGAAAATTGGTCAGAATGTTTGTCTTGATAAAATCCGAGGCGTTTTCGAATTTGGGTCATCTAAGGTCATAAACTAGGGCACTCGGTCAAATTAAAGAAATACCTTGGTGGCACTCTAGAGGCCACATTTTTGCTGAACTGACTTGAAAATTTATCAGAATGTTTACCTTAATTAAATGTTGGATGAGATTGAAATTGGGTCACCTGGGTCATAAAGCAGGTCACTAGATCAAATTTAAAAAATACCTTGTTGACACGCTAGAGCAATCTCCGAGTAGAGTTGTCGTTCGTTACTCTCACCATACATCTCTGCAACGGGCTAAATGACAAGAATCTTGTCAAACCGAGGAAAACATGTTTTGTTACTGTTTAACTGTTTCATGTGTAACATAATAAAGTAGACAAAGGAAATATGATTCTGGATACATTACGAAAATATCACGTGATGACGGACTACTTTCTCAGCCAACTACAAAGGTGAATGTGAATGATCCGTAGTGCAAGAGAGTGATGCTAGAGGCCACATTTCTTACTCAATTGACATGAAAATTCGTCAATATGTTTGTCATGATAAAATCTCAGACGATTTTGAAATTGGGTCACCTGGGGTCAGAAACTAGGTCACTAGGTCAAATTAAAGAAATACATTGTGGACACTCTAGAGGCCACGTTTCTTACTCTTATTTCTTATTGACCTGGTCAGAATGTTTGTCTTAATTAAATCTCGGATGAGTTCGAATTTGGGTCATCTGGGGTCATAAACTAGATCACTAGGTCAAATTAAACAAACACCTAGTGGGCTCTCTAGAGGCCATATTTTTCGCTGAATTTACTTGAAATTTGGTCAAAATGTTTTTTTTAATTAAATCTCAGATGACTTTGAAATTGGGTCATCTGGGGGTCATGAAGTAGTTCAGTAGGTCAAATTAAAGAAATACCTTGTGGGCACTCTAGAGGCCACATTTTTTGCCCAATTGACTTGAAAAATGGTAAGAATGTTCGTCCTAATTAAATCTTGGATGAGTTTGAAATTGGGTCACCTGGGGTCATAAACTAGGTCAGTAGGTCGAATCAAAGAAATACCTTGTGGACACTGTAGAGGCCACATTTTTTGCTCAAATGACTTGAAAATTGGTCAGAATGTTTGTCTTGATTAAATCTAGGATGAGTCGGGGTCATAAACTAAGTCACTAGGTCAAATTAAAGTAATAATGTGGGGACACTCTAGAGGCCACATTTATTGCTCAATTGACCCTATTATCAGGCAGAATGTTTGCCTTGATGAAATCTAGGAAAACTTCAAAATTAGGTCACCTGAGGACATAATCTTAGTAACTAGGTCAAATTAAAGAAATACTTTGTAGGCAGTCAGAGGCCACATTTATTGCTCAATTGTCTTGAAAATTGGTCAGAATCTTTGTCTTAATAAAATTTCAGATGAATTCGAATTTGGGATACCTTGGGTCATAAACTAGGTCACAAGGTAAAATTAAAGAAATACCTCGTGGGCACTTTAGAGGCCACATTTATTGCTAAATTGACTTAAAAAATGGTCAGAATGTTTTTCTTGATGAAATTTCAGATGAGTTTGAATTTTGGTCACCTTGGGTCATAAATAAGGTCACCAGGTCAACTAAAAGAAATTTATTGTGGGCGCTCTAGAGCCTATAATTCTTACACAATTGATCTGAAAATTGATCAGCATGTTTGTCTTGATAAAATCTTGGATGAGTTCAAAATTGGGTGACATAGGGTCATAAACTAGGTCACTAGGTCAGATTTAAAGAAATATCTTGTGGGCGCTCTAGTGGCAACAATTCTTGCTCAATTGACCTGAAACTTGGTCAGCGTGTTTGTCTTGATGATAACTCAGATGAGTTGAAAATTGAGTCACATAGGGTCATAAACAATGTCACTGGGTCACATTGAAGAAATATCTTTTGGGTACTGTAAAGGCCACAATTCTAGCTAAACTGACCTGAAAACTGGTCTACGTATTTGACTTGATGATATCTCGGATCAATTAGAAGTTGGGCCTCATAGGGTCATAAACTAGATCACTAGGTCAAATTAAAGAAATGTATTGTGGGCACTGTAGAGGCCACAGTTTTTGCTCAACTGACCTGAAAATTTGTCCGCATGTTTGACTTGATGATATCTTGAATGGATTTGAAATTGGGTCATATAGGGTCATAATCTAGGTCACTAGGTCAAATTACATAAATACCTTGTGGGCACTTTAGAGGCGGCAATTCTTGCCCAATTCACCTGAACTTTGGTCAACAAGTTTGTTTTGATATCTCGGATGAGTTTGAAATATGGTCATACAGAGTCATTAAGTAGGTCACTAGGTCAAATTGAAGTAAATACACTTTGGACACTCCGGACGCCACATTTTCAACTCAGTTGACCTGACAATTGGTCAGAATATTTGTCATAATAATATCTCAGATGAATCTTAAATTGGGTCATTATGACCCTGGAGTGAAATTTCGCCTGTTGACTCAGATGAGCAATCCAGGGCCATCATGGCCCTCTTGTTTTTGTTTGGTAACGTGTTAACCCTTTCCCACACAAAAAATGTTGAACTTGTCCATATTGAAAGAATTTGCAGAGAACAAACTAAATGTAGCTTAACCGATATGATTTGTCTTTGAAAGGGTCGAGAACAGTGTGAGAAAAGGAGAAAATGCTGGTTCCCAGCATAAAAGCCTCATTCTTTAGGGTCGTTGAAACAAGGACTTGTTTGGTAAAGGGTTAACCCTTTAGCACATAATCCTGGGTTTTAACAACCATGAAGAACAAAGTGTTTGAAAACATAACTTTTCAAAGAAAGAAATCATCTTTTTCGTACACTGATTTTGCCACTTGTAAATGCTTTCATTTTGAACCAGTCTGCAATTTTGTTATGTGGGGTAAAGGGTTAACCCTTAAACAGTTTAAATCTTGAGTTTTAATGACCCTGACAAAGAGGGCTTTTGAAAACATTGTGGTAAAAGTAGAAACTGCTGGTAACCAGCATTTTCTCCTTTTTCCACATGTTCTTTATAAGGTTTTCCAACAGGGTCTTCAAAACATGATGTTTTTTAATGGTTAAATTGAGGCCTATGAAATTAAAAACATTATTATAGAACATAGTTAAGGTTAACCCTTGATTAACAATTTTTCCTGTTCCAACAATGTTTTCAACTCCTTTCATGTCAAATCTTGTCATTTAAGCCACTCTGCAATTGTAGTCGGAAAATGCATTTGAGTCATGCTGTATGAAAAAGGGGCTTAATGCATCTGCGAAAAGTATCGACCCAGGTCAGTCCACGCAGGCTGACTTACCACTAGGGGCGAAACTTTTCATTATTATAAATTTTCTGTAATATCCAAGGACCAGTCTACCTCATGATTTAGTTGGTTGTTAACTCAAAGTACTGAAAGTACTGACATACTAGCGAATTCGATTGATTGATTGTTTGTATGGTGTTTAACCCTGTTTTCAACATTATTTCAGTTATGTAGCAGTGGCCAGTGCACATACCCATGCTTTTTCCTGAATTTCTTTTACCAGTACTCCTCACAGTATTCTTTCCAAGCCACTGGCTGCTTTCTGACATAACCAACGTCGAAAGGTGAGAAAGAAATGTGTCCTGTCGCAATGACTCATCAATCCTCGGACAGAAATTTGCCGAGTCGGGATCGAACCAGCGACCTCCTGTTCTCAGGTCCTGTACGCTACCGACTGAGCTATGCCTGCTGTTGGTTAACTATAATCCATTTTAAGTTTAACCCTTAACCTGCTAAAAATTGTTAAATGAAACTCCCAAGTCAATGGTAAACACCTAGATATTGCTATTTCAAAGTTACATTTTGAAGAAAATATACCCTCTTACTGGACAATGTAGATACAAGATCAGACTGCATGCTCTGTGTAATCTGATCTTAATCCACACGGTCCACAAAAGGTCATTGAGTCACTATAGTGCTGGTAATAGAAACTCCAGGAAAGCATGGATAGGTGCTCTGGCCACTGCAATATCACTGAAATGTTGAAAATGGCGTTAAACACCGTACAATCAATTAGTCAATATCCAATAGCACAGGATGTAGTTACATATAACTATTAAACTCTCTTTACAAAACGAAAAATTTTACATTTTTCCAAATTCAAAGCTGTTGCAGACCATAAATTAGATGTAGCTGAACTGATGAAACCTGATTCCAAAAGGGCAGAAAACCATGTGGGAAAAGGAGAAAATGATAGTTACCAGCATTTTCTCCTTTTCCCGCAATGTTTTCAAAGGAATTCTACCCCTGTGTAGTTAAAACTTGGGATTGTTTGGTAAAGGGTTAATATTCAAGACGTAGAATAACAGTTTAGCATAACAGTTTAAATGTACAAACTGATCTAAATAATGAATGACTGAAGGAATGACAAAGGTTCCCTGTCGAGTGAGAATATGCTGGGATTTGCAACAAGTTACCAAGGTGTATCTATTAATAGATTCATTCAGATTCATTCATAATGTTACAATGGTGTGGGAATACGTGATTCTCTGCTTTGTATAGGTCACTTAATTTACATATAAGCAAAGATCATGTACCTTATAAATGACATCTTGTTCAGTTAATTAATTTGTAAGACGACATGTTCAAATTGGAGTGGTTGAACTTCAGTGGTTTTTGTCAAAATTGTCATAATATTATATAACACAATTAAGATTTCTAAAAGAAATGAATATTTTCTGTGAGGCAGTATTTGGCAGCTGCGGTTTTTTTTTTTTTTTTTGTTTACATTGACTCTAGGTCAATCAAGATGCCTATAGACTTGCTTCGCTAGTCAAAAAGTGGCTACATAGGGTTTCCCTGGATTTTCTGATTTGCGGGGCCATTGGACTCCCTTCAAATGGATAAAAGAATGCACTTAACGATGCATAACAATACCGGTATTGGGTATAGTGCAAGAAATGTAGGGTAAATGTGTGTAAATTGCGTCATATTTCCCCCTGATTGAATGGCACGCGCTGTTTACCTAGGTAACTAGTGTGCAGGAACTACTGTTTCCGCCATCAATTGAAGAGTTAGCAAATAAAAATCAGTAGTTTTCACTGGTCATAATCATAAAATATCAAAGCATAATCCACCATTATTTCTTGATAAACTACAGAAAAGCATGTGTTATCTTCCAACCAGACGAAAATGTTTGAACTTGTCCAAATCTAAAGCATCTGCAGACAACATACTTGGATCAAACTGTAGGATTTTGCCTACGAAAGGATAGACAATATTGTGGGAAAAAAGTGAAAATGCTGGTTACCAGCATTTTGTCCTTTTGCCACGATGTTTTCAAAAGCATATTTTCTATAGGTCATTCGGACTGGGGATTATGTAGGAAAGGGTCAGTGAAGCTTTTTAACAAAGAAATGGACAAAATACCACATAAAATGCAGGAAACCATATTGAATGTCGTCTTAATCAATAGAAAACAGTATCACTCTTCTTCAAACTTTTCCATTACATTTTCTTTTTGGCATTGAACCATTTACCAGATAATAAAATATTAAACTGGTCCAAAGTCAAAACATTGCAGACAACAAATTCAATGTTGTTCAAATAATGGGTTATGTCTTTAATTACAGGATAGAAAATACTGTGGGTACTACAGGATAGAAAATACTGGTTAACATCATTACAGGATAGAAAATACTGTGGGTACTACAGGATAGAAAATACTGGTTAACATCATTACAGGATAGAAAATACTGGTTAACATCATTTTCTCCTTCGACAGTGTTCTCTAAAGCCTTCAGAACCAAGGGTTTTAAAACTTGGTATTTTTAGCTCACCCGAACATGAAGTGCTCAAGGTGTGTTTTTGTGATCGTGCCGTGTCTGTCGTGTGTCGTTCGGGTTGTCAACATTTACATTGTGTGTACTCTAGAGGCCACATTTTCAGTCAGATACTCATTAAACTTGGTCAGAATGTTTTTTCTTGATAAAATCTTGGACAAGTTCAAAACCGGGTCATGTTGGGTCAAAAAGTAGGTCACTGGGCTAAATCTGAGAAAAACCTTTTCTGCATCCAAGAGGCCACATTTTCAACCTGATACTCATGAAACTTGAACAGAGTGTTTGTCTTCATGTTATCTCAGACAAGTTTGAAATTGGGTAATGTCAGGTCAAAAAGTAGGTCAATGGGCCAAATCTTAGAAAAACCTTGTGTGCAGTCTAGAGGCCACATTTTAAGCCTGATACTCATGAAACTAAGTCAGATTGTTTGTTGTGATGATATATCGTACAAGTTTAAAATAGGGTCATGTTGGGTCAAAAAATAGTTTACTGGGCTAAATCTAAGAAAAAAAAATTTTTTGCATTCTAGAGGCCACATATTTAGCCTGATACTCATGAAACAAGGTCAGATTATTTGTCTTGATGATATCTTAGACAAATTGAAAATTTGGTCATGTTGGGTCAAAAAGTAGGTCATTTGGCCAAATCTTTGAAAAACCTTTTGTGCACTGTTGAGGCCACTTTTTAAGCTGGATATTTATGAAGACAGGTCAGATTAATTGTCCTGATGATATTTTGGACAAGTTCAAAATTGGTTCATGTTGAGTCAAAAAGTAGGTCACAGGATCAAATCTTGGAAAAATCTTGTGTGAACTGTAGAGGCCACATTTTCAGCTGTTAAATTATGAAATTTTGTCAGAATGTTTGTCTTGATGATACCTCATGCAAGTTTGAAATAGGGTAATTTTGGGTCAAAAAGTAGGTCACTGGACCAAATCTTAGTAAAAACCTTGTGTGCTTTCTAGAGGCCACCTTTTTAGCCTGATACACATGAAACTAGGTCAGAATGTTTGTCTTGGTGATATTTCAGACAAGTTCGAAATTGGGTTATGTCGTTTCATAAAGTAGGTCACTTGGCCCAATCTTAGAAAAACCATAGGGAACATATTTTCAGTCCAACACTCATGAAACTTGGTCAGAATGTTTGTCTTGATGACATATTGTACAAGTTGGAAATTCCGCCATGTCAGGTCCAAAAGTAGGTCACTTACACACATGTATTTTACCTCATTAAAACCAGGATCTCTTCAGCTTTATCAACTGTAGATGACTTTACTCGGGTGAGCGCTTAAAGGCCAATGGCCCTCTTGTTATTATTATATCTATTAATTTATCATGAGTTTCATTATTAATTTTTCTTTATTGTTTTTTTCAGATAATGGTAAACTGTTGAAAAGCTGTCATGTAGAATATTTAACGGTGAATATAGAGTGAAAAGACGTTCTGGACTTGTTGAGCAGAAATTGTACCCATAATTTTGAGGAGAAACTCAGTATGTCGTTAAATATAGGTCAAATGAAAACGGCTGTGTGTGTCGGTGATTTCCTTTCTTTCTTATGAAAATCCTTTGTCAAAAACACTTTATGTTAGTGATTTGTTTCATTAAACATTTTCTGTCGTGAAAACTGCATTTCACAAGTACTCTATACCTGATGTGTGCTAATAAACACTCTGTGTGGTAAAGAAACCTTTGCACAACTTCCTTATTATAGTTAAACCATTAGAACTTTAGGTAAAGCAGGTACAAATCATACTTTGATAATACGATGACGCAGTTGTTTATCCTTTTACCACAGTCCTGGTTTGGAAGACCCCGAAGAAGAATGCTATTGAAAACATTGTGGGAAAAGGAGAAAATCCAGGCTGCCCAGAATTCTCTAAGAATGTTTTTACCCTGTCTGAGACAAATTTGATCACCTGAGATGCACTTGATTTATCATCTGCAAATGGTTTCATTTTGGATAATCTAAAATATTTTCATTGGTTAAGAGTTAAGTGGTTAAAAGTGATGATATAAATATACCTGACTTACCTATTATGTGTTTTTGCTTTTGACTTTTGTTTGTATACAAGTGACATGGCACCGCCGTTTAAGTATAGTAAGGTGTGTTATATTATATTTATGTATTTATGTTATGAAAGCTCCTTTTCACAAATACTTTGTCTTAGTGACATGTATTGCTTTAATCTGATATCTTATATAATAGTCCCCCTTGGCCACCTTAAACTCTTTATCAAAGAATCCCATGTTTTAACGACCCTGGGGGAAATTCTTTGGACAACATCATTAGAAAAGGAGAAAACATGGGTAACTAGCACCTTTTCCTTTTCCTACAGTTTTCTACCCTATCAGAGAACATCAGCTCAATTGTATGAAGTTAGAAATTGTCGTCTGCAGGTGCTGTCAAATTTATAAAGTCCAAAATTTGTTGTTTTTAGCTCACCTGAGTAAGAAGTACTCAAGGGGAGCTTTTGTGATCGTGCTGTGTCCATCGTCCATCGTCAACTTTTAACTTGTGTGCGCTCTATAGGTATCAGTCCGATACTCATGAAACTTGGTCAGAATGTGTGTCTTGATAAAATCTCATATGAGTTTGGAATTTGGTCATGTTGGGTCAAAAACTAAGTCACTAGGTCAAATCTTAGGAAAACTTGTGTGCACTCTAGAGGCCACATTGTCCTTCCGATACTCATGAAACTTGCTTAGAATGTTTGTCTTGATGATTATTTGGACGAGTTTTGGATTGGGTGACATTAGGTCAAAAATAGGTCTCTAGGTCAAATTTTTGAAAAACCTTGTGTAAGCATTAGAGGCCACATTTTCAGTTCGATACTCAAGGAACTTGATCTGAATATTTGACTTGATTAAATCTTAGAGGAATTTGAAAATGGGTCATGTCGGGTCAAAATCTAGGTCACAAGGCCAAATCTTGGAAAATCCTTGTGTATGCTCTAGAGGCCATATTTTCAGTCCAATACTCGTGAATTCTGGTCAGAATGTTGGTGAAAATTGATCATGTTGGGTCAAAAACTAGGTAACTAGGTCAAATCTTTGAAAAACATTCTGAATGCTGTAGAGACCACACATTTAGTCCGATACTTATGAGGTCACCAGGGCAACTCCTTAGAAGCCATATCTTCAGTTCGATACGCGTGAAAATTAATCAGAATGTTTGTCATGATGATATCTCGTAACAGTTTGAAAAAAGATCATTTAGGGTCAAAAAGTGGGTCATAAGGGCGTCATCCGTCGTCAACATTTACATTGTGGACACTCTAGTGGCGACAATTCTTACTCAATTGACCTGGAAATTGGTCAGAATGTTTGTCTAGATAAAATCTTGGATGAGTTCGAATTTGGATCACCTAGGGTCATAAACTAGGTCACTGGATCAAATTAAAAAATACATTGTGGACACTCTAGAGGCCACAATTTTGCTCAATTAACTTGAATATCGGTCAGAATGTTTGTCTTCATTAAATCTTGGACGAGTTTGAAATTCTGTCACCTGGTGTCATAAACTAGGTCACAAGGTCAAATTGAAGTAATACCGTACCTTGTGGGCACTCTAGAGGCCACATTTATTACACAATAGACCCCAAAAAATCGGTCAGAATGTTTGTCTTGATGAAATCTAGGATGACTTCAAAATTGGGTCACTTGGGGACATAATCTTGGTCACTAGGTCAAATCAAATAAATACCTTGTGGACACTCTCGGGGCCACATTTTTCGCCCAATTGTCTTGTAAATTGGTCAGAATCTTTGTCTTAATTAAATCTCGGGTAAGTTCGAATTCAAGATACCTTGGGTCATAAACTAGGTCACACGGTCAAATTAAAGAAATTCCTTTCTGGCACTTTAGAGGCCACATTTATTGCTTAATTGACTTAAAAATCTGTCAGAATGTTTTCTTTGATGAAATTTTGGATGAGTTTGAATTTGGGTCGCCATGGGTCATAAACTAGGTCACTAGGTCAACTTACAGAAATTCCCTGTTGGCGCTGCGCTGTAGAGGCTACAATTCTTGCTCAATTGACCCGAAAATTGGTCAGCGTGTTTCTCCTGATGATATCTCGAATGAGTTCAAAATTGGGTCACATAGGATCATAAACAATGTCACTGGGTCACATTAAAGAAATACCTGGTAGGCACTCTAGAGGCCACAATTCTAGCTAAATTGACCTGAAAATTGGTCTACACATTTGACTTTATGATATCTCGGATAACGTAGAAATTTGCTCTCATAGGGTCGTAAACTAGGTCACCAGGTCAAATTAAAGAAATGTATTGTGGGCAATGTAGAGACCACAATTTTTGCTTAACTGACCTGAAAATTTGTCAGCATGATTGACTTGATGATATCTTGAATGGGTTTGAAATTGGGTCACATAGTTCATAATCTAGGTCACTAGGTCAAACTACATAAATACCTTGTGGGCACTCTGGAGGCGGCAATTCTTGCCCAATTCATCTGAAAATTGGTCAGCAAGTTTGTTTTGATATCTTGGATGAGTTTGAAATATGGTCACATGGGGTCATAACCTAGGTCACTAGGTCAAATTGAAGAAATACATTTTCGACACTCTGGAGGCCACAATTTCAGTTCAAATGACCCGACAATTGGTCAGAATGTTTGTCTTAATAATATCTCTGATGAGTTTTAAATTGGGTTAAAACATGATAACTGCAACGAATCTTTTGTTAAAAGCAAAAGTATGCAAGCACACATGCTCAGTTCTTGCTCCAAATCATTTTTTTATTAGTATCAGAATTATTTAGCGCAAGTTCATATTTGCTTTTATTACATCATTGATGACATTTTTATGTATCATCTCCATGTACTTTGAAGCATCATGCTGAGAACAATGTAGGTGCAATTTCCTTGTAGTAGCTAAGTTCAGGAAAAAAGTTTTGCTTATTTTGAAGACAGGATTCTGGTGAATTTAAAATAAGGATAATTGCGTGTTACCTTAAACAAGTCTTTGTATATATTTCATATATATTTGCCATGAACTACAGCCCGTATGTTATTATAGAATATAGACAGAGTCTACTGTTCTAAAACACTGTGGCGAAAGAGTCCATTCCAGTGTCATAAAAAATTAATGTTTTCATTCCTTTTCGTCTCACAATTTTGGAGTCTAGACTCATGCAAATGGATAGCATGTGAACCATTTTATATTTTTAGCTCTCCTGAGCACGAAGTGCGCAAGGAGAGCTATTGTGATTGTGCTGTGTCCGTCGTCCGTTGTGCAGCGTCGACATTTTACCTTGTGTGCACTGTAGAGTCCACATTTTCAGTCAGATATGCATGAAACTTGGTAAGAATGTTTTTCTTGATGATATCTTGGATAATTTGGAAATTGGGTCATGTCAAATCCAAAGGTAGGTCACTGGGCCAAATCTAAGAAAAACCTTGTGTGCCCTCTAGAAGCCATATTTTCAGCCTAATGCCCTTGAAACTTGGTCAAAATGGTTGTCTTGATGGTATCTTGGACAAGTTCGAAATTGGGTCATGACAGGTCAAAAAGTAGGTCACTGGGCTAAATCTTAGAAAAACTTGGTGTGCACTGTAGAGGCCACATTTTCAGCCTGATACTCTTGAAACTTAGTCAGAATATTTGTCTTGATAATATCTTGGACAAGTTCGAAATTGGGTCATGCCTGGTCAAAAAGTATATCAGAGGGCTAAATTTTAGAAAAACATTGTGTTCACTCTAGAGGCCACATTTTCAGCCTAATACTCTTGAAACTTGGTCAGAATATTTCTGGATGAGTCAAAATTGGGTCATGTTAGGTCAAAAAGTAGGTCACTGGGAAATATCTTAGAAAGAAAACTTGTGTGCATTTTAGTGGCCACATTTTCAGTCAGATATGCATGTTTTCAGCCTAATACTCTCAAAACTTGGTCAGAATGTTTGTCTTGATGATATTGTGGACAAGTTCGAAATTGGGTCATGCCTGGTCAAAAAGTACATGTATGTCACAGGGCTAAATCTTAGAAAAACCTTGTGTGCACTCTAGAGGCCATGTTTTCAGCCTAATACTCTCAAAACGTGGTCAGAATGTTTGTCTTGATGATATCTTGGACAAGTTCGAAATTGGGTCATGTCGGGTCAAAAATAGGTCCCTTGGCTAAATCTCAGAAAAACCTTGTGTGCACTCTAGAGGCCATGTTTTCAGCCTAATACTCTCAAAACTTGGTCAGAATGTTTGTCTTGATGATATCTTGGACAAGTTCGAAATTGGGTCATGCCTGGTCAAAAAGTATGTCACAGGGCTAAATTTTAGAAAAAAAACAGTGTGTTCATTCTAGAGGCCACATTTTCAGCCTAATACTCTTGTAACTTGGTCAGAATATTTCTCTAGCAATATCTTGGACAAGATCAAAATTGGGTCACATCTGGTCGAAAGGTAGGTCACTGGGCTAAATCTTAGAAAAACGCTGTGTGCACTATAGAGGCCACATTTTCAGCCTGATACTCATGAAAATTGGTCAGAAGGTTTGTCTTTGTAATATCTTGGACAAGTTCAAAATTGGCTCATGTCAGGTCAAAAAGTAGGGCACTGGGCCATATCTTAGAAAAACTTTGTGTGAACGCTAGAGGCCACATTTTCAGTAATATATTAATGAAACTTGGTCAGAATGTTTGTCTGAATGATATCTTGGACATGTTTGAAAGTAGGTCACATTGATTCAGAAAGTAGGTCACTTACACTCAATTCTTTTTCATCATTAAAACCAGGCTCTCTCCAGCATTATCAACTGTAGATGGCTTTTTTACTCAGGTGAGCGCTTTAGGGCCAATGGCCCTCTCGTCTAACAAAACTTACGAAACATTGTGAGAAAAAGATGAATTGCACTTTCACCTTTTCCCACAATATTTTCCTAAATTGAAACCTTTCTACCTAACAGTATGTACACTGTACCATTAAGCCTATGATTGAAATGTTTTGTGAAAACTTGTATGAAGATTATGTAATCACAATAGTTCAATGGGGTTCCTCAATGATAAATGTTATATTTTTTATTTTTTCAATCTTGTAAATTCTCGTGGACTGTCCTTTTACGTGAAACTGTATGTCTTTTGTGAATCCTTGGATAATAACCTGTGACAAGTTTTTGGGCAATAAACAAATTAATATGTCTGTATAAAGCATCGGCCTAGACAAGCCAGAAAAACTGTAAATTGAACCAAAATGAACAGAATCTTCCATACCATGAAAAGACGCAAATATTATTTCAGCCAATTTGCAAATGTTTGGTCAGAACATACTCTCTGAAACTAGATCATGAAATCATTGGCTGATGTCATAATGTAGACCAAGAGTTATCTTAGAATAAGGCAGAACATTCTAATGAAGGTATCAGTGACCAGTTAAATGGTACTTATCAATCTTAAACAACTAAATCAACAGATTCTCAAAAAAAAAAAAAAAAAAAAAAGTGTCAAGAAAAGTAAAGGAAACAGGTAATCTTTTGCCCAGTGAGATCAGTCTTTCGAGGATGCCTGCTTTGTCCTATAGCAAATCTTTGTCCTGCCTATGTCACACAAGATTATAAACTCAACAATTGCAATTTATTTGTTTATCCACGCTCTCAAGATGCATTTTGCTATGTCTGGAATGAAACCTTGGCTTACTATAAGTCATCAAATGTTTTAGGTTGCTTGATGTGTACATGATTATAATCAAAATATGCCTGAGCAAAATGTTAAATCTGTAACTTCTGTGTCAGATAATTGTAAATGACAGAATTGTATTTTTTTCCCCTGACCATGCTATGGTATACAGTGAAGACACTTAATTTTGAGAGTACAAATCATAGATACTTACAGCGTAGTAACACTCAAAACAAAAATTATTCTGTTCATTCTTCTATTGGTAGTGCATGCAAGTATATTGCTCCATTTAACATCGTAATGGACAGTGACAATGCAAACCACAAGAAGGTTACATCTCTACTAATTAAGGAAATGGTCAGTCATTATATATTTAATTTTCTAAGTTCAAACACTTTATTTGTTTGGATATTTGTTCTGAAGGTGGTTGAACTAAAAAGCAAAACCATATCGTGTAAAAGCCAGAGTTGTGAAATTGTCATATGTTGTGTATGGCCGAGGGTACAGATTTAACTACGCGTATTTAAACAGAAACAATTTCTTTTATTTAGACTTCGTGCCCAGCCTCGTTTCTAAAACATAATTAACATAAACTGACGGATAACTCTTACTATCTTAATGATGTGTCTCTTAGTGATTAACTCCCTTGGTAATGATAATAATACTGAATACTTTTCATAAGACACTACAACTTCTCCCCTTGTAAAATAAAAAGAATTCACCAATTCTAAAGTGGCATTATAAATCTGGAATTTCGAAACTTTTAAAGATTATGTAAATGTTTTCAAATTGACTGTTATCTATTGTGTTCAAGACTTGTCCATCTCTAAACAAAAAAATGTTTTATCAATTTCAATGACATATCTTGCTTTCAACAAAATCAAGCATATCTACGAGCTGAAGAATATAACCTCTATTCCGAGAAATCTTCCAGTGTTAATAGTCTTTATGAACTTAAACATAAATGCATACTTTGCAACTTTAACGGTAAACTGTTCTTCACAACAAAAGATAATTATGCTTAAGAATGAATTGCAGTTAAACTGTTCTTTCTTCACTGAACAAGTGACCTTCACACTGAATTAACCTATTTCATAGTCTTTAAATTTTAATGGCTGTTTGCGTTCTCTTCCAGACCTTCTCAACGGTTGTACCAATGGATCTAATGCTGGAGCACTGACATCTGTTAGATCCTCCTGTCTGGGTTCTCTCGATTCCAATTGTTGATGATAATTATTAGGAACGTTTAGACTACTGTTTTCCGTATCCAAACCTTCTGTGGTTTTCTGTAATTGTAATTCATCAGATCTGTCAAGAAACTTTTTAACATGAGTTGAATTATGAACTTTTGTAACTCCTTGTTGTCCCTGTACAGTTATCTGACTTCCAAGTTTGTCAACAACTATGTGCGGTTCTTGCGCAAATGGAGTTGATAATTTATTCTCTCTGTCTTGTTTCACTAAGACTTTGTCACCTATTTCAATGTTTCTTTCCTCTGCTTTTCTTTTACTGTCTATATACTGTCTATTTTCTCTTTCATGTACATATCTTTGTCTCTGATTTCCTCATCGTTTAAAGAAAACTGAATATCTGGCAGTTTTGTTCGAATTTTCCGATTGAACATCAGTTCGGATGGTGTTCCTCCTGTTGTACTATGTGGTGTTGTACGGTAGGCGAACAAAAATTTTCTGATCTCACTCTTCCATTCTTTTCCTTCAGCTTGTACTATTTTTATTCTTTTCAACAATGTTCTGTTCTGACGTTCAACTTCTCCATTGGCACTCGGATGTAGTGGTGTGGTATGTCTATGATATATGTCATTATCTAACAAGTATTGTTCAAACGTTTCTGAAATGAACTGTCTTCCATTATCACTTGTGATACTCAAAGGTAGTCCATGAACAATGAACATTTTCTCTAGACTCTCTATGATCTTTTCTGAAGTTATCATTTTCATAATGTCTATTTCAAAATATTGACTGTAATAGTCAGTACAGACAAACACGTAATCTCCAGATGGAAGCGGCCCCATTAAGTCTATGGCTAGGTCTTGCCATGGTCCAGCTGGTAGTTCCGTAGGTTTCAAAGGTTCTGGTCTTGGTGATTGACTTACAAGTTGACAGCCATAAAATGATTTGACAAACTTTTCCACGTCTTTGTCCATTTTAGGCCACCATACCTTTGTTCTCAAATTTTTCTTTGTTCCGACTATACCTATGTGACCTTCAAGTGCTAACTCAATACATTTTGTTCTTAAACTCTTTGGAATGACGATCCGTGTACCTCTTAGTACTAAGCGACCGATTGTACTGAGCTCATATCTCACTGGACTGTAATTTGGCGTTTTTTCCCAATGATCAGAATGAATCGCTTTATGAACTTCATTCAATTCTTCATCAGAAGCAGACAGTTTTTCTACTTTGCCTGTTGAAAGTGCCTTTGGTGTTGCATTTTCTGCTACAAATCTAATGTAGTGTTCATCACTTATTTGACATTCACTCTCATGGACAATTTTGTCTTTGTTTACTGATACTCTGGACAGAAAATCTGCAATATTTACTGTACCCGGCTTATACTTCACAGTAAATGAATATGGTAAGAGACGAAGCACCCATCTTTGTATTCTTGCTGAGGGCTTTGATTTTGATGAATAAATTACCTCCAGTGGTTTGTGATCTGTGATCAATTCGAATTTGGTGCCATATAGATACATGTGGTACTTCTCGCACGCCCAAACTATAGCCAACGCCTCTTTTTCAGTGGTAGAATACCTTTTTTCTACATCAGTCAGTGTTCTGCTCGCATAACTAATCACACGTTCTTGGCCATTTCTTTCCTGGATTAAAACTGATCCAAGCCCAACATTGCTAGCATCTGTGACCAATTTAGTTTTTTGTCCAAGTTTGAAGAATCCTAATGTTTCAATGTTAGCCATTCTAGATTTCAGCGCGGCGAATGATTCTTTTTGCTCCTTTCTCCAAACAAAAGGTTGTTTTTTTCTAGTAAGCCTTCTAAGAGGTTCTGTTAATGTCGCAACATCTTTTATATATCTTGCACTGAAATTTACAAGTCCTAGAAAACTTCTTGTTTCTGATACATTTTTTGGCTCACTTGCATTTAATAAGTCTTTCACACGCTCTTCAGTGGGACCAATTCCTTTGCCAGACACTACATGACCCATGAATGTGACTTTGTCCATGTTAAATTGTGATTTGTCCAAATTAACTGTTAGACCCCTTTTTCTGAGAGTGTCCATACACTTCCTCAGTTTTGAATCATGATCCTCGCAATTAATTCCGTGAACCAAAATGTCATCTGCGATATTTGTGACTCCTTGGCAGGACTGCAAAACTTGGCCAATAATGTGCTGAAACATTTCTGGTACTGCATTCACTCCAAAACTTAGCCTTTTATATCGATATAGACCTTTATAGGTGATAAAAGTTGTTATTGGCCTGGAGACTTCATCTAGAACTATTTGATGGAAACCCATATTCAAATCAATTTTACTGAAGACCGAACTCTCATTCATCTCCACCAAAATATCATCTGTTGTTGGAATTGGATGTCTTTCTGTAATAATGACTCTGTTTGCTTGGCGTATATCAACACACAATCTTATGTCTCCTGAAGGTTTTGGAACAACAACAACAGGACTAACCCATGGTGTCGGGCCACTCACTTTTTCAATAACGTCAAGATTTTCAAGTTCATCCAATTTCTCGCTTACTTTTTGTCTCAGGGATAATGGTATTGGATACATTTTCTGAGCTACAGGCTCCACATTCTGATCTATGTGTAATTTGAGTTCAAAATCTGTCAGCTTTCCTAGTCCTTGGAAACAATCCTTGTAATCATTCAGAATGTTATCATTAACACTGTTTATCATACTTATTTTCAAGATCCCTAGGTCTTCTGCTGTCCCTCTACTTAATAAAGCTGGAGCTTTTGAATTTATGACATAGAATTTCACTTTAGGTACTGAACAGCTTCCACTACTAGTAGAAATATCTGCCTCAAATTCACCTAACAAATCTAATGGCTTCTCTGTCCCATAAGCAGAAAGTTTCTTCTTTGTTTTATTATTGCTGTAGACATGCACTTTTTGTTCTTTTAAACTTTCCCATGTTTGACGATCAATAATATTGGCTGATGAACCACTATCGACAATGACTTTCAATGGAATCCTGCCAACAACAATTTCATGTTTGATCATTTTATCATTTTTCACGTGGAATGAATATTCAAACTCATCATCATCATGTAGGTCAACCGACTCATGAACTTCTTGGACATGGCCCTTTCTTTTCGTCTTGTCCTTTGTTTTGCAGCATTTTTCAAAATGTCCAACATGTTTACATTTGTGACAAGTTTTATTTCTTGCAGGGCAAGATGGATCTTTCCCAAAGTGACCAGTCTTTCCGCATCTGAAGCATGCACTAGATTTTTCATGCTTTTTAGCTTTTTTCCATGGTTTTTGTTTTCGATCACCAATTTTATTGACAGAAGCAGTTTCATTAGTGCTTGAAGGCTGATCTGTGTTCATAACCTTGCTTTGAATTTCATTTATTTCCGTGGTACTTGCTGTTATCCTGAGTTGTTCTAATGTTAGGTCATCTCCTTTTTCCAAAAGTTTAACTCGGAGTCGCTGAGACAAACATTTCTCTATAACTTGATCCCTGATTGCCTCCTCCGGCTTATCAAACTTACAATGGACTGCCTTTTGTCTTAATTTTGTTATGTATTGCTCAACTGTCTCGTTTCTTTCTTGTATCGTATTGCGGAACTGATATCGTTCATAAGGGACATTGACTTTTGGGGAAAAGTACTTTGCTAACGTTTTCACACACTTCGTGAAGGCATCGTCACCGTCCTCACCTATTTCTTCCAACGTAAAGAAGATATCTTGCACTTCTAACCCAGCACAGTGTAGGAGAAGGGCCCGTTTTTGATCTGCATCTACAACTCCCTTACCAGTAGCATAGAGTTGAAAAGACCTTGACCAGCGATCCCAAGCTTGGCCTAGATGGGTGGGGTTAGCATGCGGGTCGAATTTTTCAACGCCGTTTACAGACACTAAAGCCTTTGCCATCGCTTAAATACCAGTCATTGACATCTACAGAACAGATCTGTTTAGTTCATCTTGTTGCCAGTTGTTGTGTATGGCCGAGGGTACAGATTTAACTAAGCGTATTTAAACAGAAACAATTTCTTTTATTTAGACTTCGTGCCCAGCCTCGTTTCTAAAACATAATTAACATAAACTGACGGATAACTCTTACTATCTTAATGATGTGTCTCTTAGTGATTAACTCCCTTGGTAATGATAATAATACTGAATACTTTTGATAAGACACTACATCATACAATATGGTTATCCAGTACATTTTAAGACCGCCAGACGCTAGGAACTGTGATAGCAGTTATCGTAGTGTAAAACCTATTTAGAATTGGAATTGTCCCAAATACAAAATCAAAGTCACAGTTTGGAGATCTGAAGTACCTCTGTGAAAATTAGCCAATACCAAAAACCTATCATTTCATGAACATTAATTTTGCCGTTTAATATAAATTCTATACTATCCTGATTACCAAGTCTTTACTCACACTCAGAGACAAACAATGAATGAAAATCAAAATGATCATTGGGATATGCGGACAGACACTACCCATCCAGATGAAACAGATCTAACCTAATCTACTGGCAAAATACACTTCTGTTCAATACCTGTACTTGATCACCTGAAAGGTGTGTTCAGTTATTAAGTTGTTCCCCAACCATTCTGTTACAGGAATGAATATCTTATTCTTTGGGACATAAATGAAAATTGTCCTTAGTCTGAAACATAGTAGGACAGCCACAGGTTTAACCCTTTACTGCACAATGCCGACTTTTGACGACCCTGGAAAAGAAGCCTTTTGAAAACATCGTGAGAAAAGGAGAAAATGCTGGTAACCAGCATTTTCTCATTTTCCCACAATGTTTGCTACCCTATTAGGAGAAAATTGCGTCATTTGAGCCACATTAAAATTGTCGTCTGCAAGTACTTCCAATTTGGACAAGGTTGAAATTTTGTGGTCTGGTAAATGGTTAATTTTATGAAAGAGCACTGAATGATAATGAACTGGTCTTTGTAAAATGATGATACTGATCTGCAATATAGTAATATGTTTTCTGCTCCCCATATTCTTTTATTTATCATTTTTTTGTTGTTGTTGTTGTTGTTGTTATTATTAGTGAAATAATAGATTCAAGAATACAGAATACCATTCAGTACAATGTCAAGTACAAATCCTGATCAAACTACATTTATGTAGCAACATATTGATATGAATCCAAATTGTCAAATCAGACTTCTCTCAGATCAGCAGTCTGATTCCTTAAAGTGATAAACAGGGACAACTCATGCAGGTGCCAATGCTTAGCTGCAGTTGATTGATTTTCAGTGAAAATCATTAGTCGAAAAGGGGCATAACTGTGTCAAAATACTTTGATGGCTATCTGCTCTTGTTTTATCGGTCCCCCTTTTGATAGTTAACAACTTGTCCAGGTTTAAAGAAACTACCTTCAGTAATAATGTATTATATACCGTTAAAGGTTTTTATTTCTAAGCCAAAAAGGGCAATAACTGCATAAAAGTATTTTGATAACTGTCTGCACCTGTTTTATTGGTTTCCCCTTTGAGGGTTAACGACTTGTCCGATTTCTAGGAAAACATCTTAAGTAATAATATTATGAAATGTCAAAATTTGTACAGGATGACGATGACAGTTTTAAAACTGAGAAGAATTTGATAATTTTATCTTTTCATTATTTTTTAGCTCACCTGAGCGTGAATTGCTCAAGGTGAGCTTTTGTGATCGTGCTGTGTCCAGCATTCGTGAGGGTATATTTTCAGTAATATACTCATGAATCTTTTTCAGAATGTTTGTCTTGATAATATCTCGACAAGTTCGAAATTTGTTCTTGTCTGGTCAAAAAGTAGGTCATGGGGGCTAAATTTAAGAAAACATTGAGTGCTTTCTAGAGACCATATTTTCAGCCTGATACTCTTGAATCTTGGTCAGAATGTTTGTCTAGACGATACCTTGGATCAGTTTGAAATTGGGTCATGTCGGGTGAAAAAGTAGGCAACTGGGGCAAATCTGAGAAAAACATTGTGTGCACTCTAGAGGCCACATTTTTAGCCTGAAACTTTTGAAACTTAGTCAGAATGTTTGTCTTGATAATATCTTGGACAAGTTTGAAATTGGATCATGTTGAGTCAAAAAATAGGTTACTTGGCCAAATCTTATAAAAAACATTGTTTGCACTCTAGAGGCCACACTGTCAGCCTGAGACTCATGAAAGTTGCTTAAAATGTTTGTCTTGATGATTTGTAGGACAAGTTTGAAATTGGGTCATGTCGGGTCAAAAAGTAGGTCACTGGGCTTTATCATAGAAACACCTTGTGGGCACTCTAGAGGCCACATACTCAGCCTGAAACTCATGAAAGTTTGATAGTATGTTTATCTTGATAATATCTGGAACAAGTTCAAAACTGGGTCATGTCTTATTGAAAAGTAGATCACTGGGCTTAATTCTAGAAAAACCTTGTGTGCCTTTTAGACGCCACATTTGTAGTCGGATACTCATGAAACTAGGTCAAATTGTCTGTCTTGATAATATCTGACATTGGGTCATGTTGGCTGAAAAAGTAGGTCACTGGACCAAATCTGAGGAAAACCTTAGGTGCTCCATAGAGGACATATTTTCAGCCTTATACTGATAAAGATTAGTCAGAATGTTTATCTTGTTTATATTTCAGACAAGTTGGAAAGTGGGTCATGTTGGAGCCAAAAGTAGTTCACATGGTCAAATTTTAGATAAATCTTGTGTGCACTCTAAAGGCCACATTTTCAGACTGATTCTCATGAAACTTGGTCAGAAAGTTTGCCTTGATAATATCTTGGGCAAGGGTCAAAGTGGGTCAAATCTGGTCAAAAAGTAGGTCACGGGACCAAATCTTAGAAAGCTGTTTGCATGGTGGAGGACAAAATTTCAGTCTGATACTCATGAAACTTGGTCAGAATGTTTGTTTCAATGATATCTTTGATAAGTTTGGAATTTAATCACATTGGTTCAAACAGTAGGTCATTTACACTCATGCGTTTTACATCATTAAAACCATGATCTGTTCAGCTTTATCAACTGAAGATGACTTTACTCAGGTGAGCGCATTAGGGCCAGTGGCCCTCTTGTTCTTCCCTTTTCTCTTTTAAATTTAGACAAATAACTTTTCTTGCAGTGAAAATTTCAAGCCAATTCTGCATTATTCTGCTGTGAAATAATTCATTAATGAAAATTATACAGTTTTTGCACAAACTTATTCTGACGTTAAAAAAATATGAACACTTTTGGAATTCTTGCAGAAAGAAAATTTCGATGGCAAAATATAATAAGTGAGTCTTTATCAGATATCTTATTTATAAATAGAATATTCTAGGTGAACTTTGCTTCTGTCAATTTGTTGTTGTTTTAGTTCAGCAAGAGGGAAAAAAGGGAAAGATCCAGTTGATACAGAAATTTTGAAACAGTTTTTTGCTTCCCTTGAAAAATTACAAATTTGCAGCGCATTAAGTTCTAGCAAGAATGTGACGAGACAGGTCCTTGCCCAATACATTCACATTTCAACATTTTTAGCTCACCTGAGCACGAAGTGCTAAGGTGAGGTATTGTGATGGGTCGTTGTCCGGCGTCCATCTGTCCGTCTGTCCACAATTCCTTTAAACATCTTCTCCTAAACCGCTGGGCCAATCTTGATGACACTTGGCAGGAATGTTCCTTGGGTGAAGCTATACCAAAGTTGTTCAAGAGATTGAATTCCACCCAAAACTCTGGTTGCCATGGCAACAGAAATGACAAAAATAGGAAAATCTTAGAAAATCTTCTTCTCTGATTCTACAAGGCGTAGAGCTTTGATATTTGGTATGTAGCATCTCCTAGTGGACCTCTACCAAATTTGTTCATATGATGCCCCTGGAGTCAAAACTGGCCCCGCCCTGGGGGTCACAATGTCGAACATAAGAACAAAGAAGGAAAACTTTAAACTTCTTCTTCTCTGAAACTGGAAGGCGTGGAGCTTTGATATCTGGCATCTAGCATCTCCTAGTGGACCTCTACCAAGTTTGTTCATATGATGCCTCTGTTGTCAAAACTGGCCCCGCCCCAGGGGTCACAAGTTTTGAACATAGGAACAAAGAAGGAAAACTTTAAAAATCGTCTTCTCTGATTCTAGAAGGCGTAGAGCTTTGATATTTGGTTTGTAGCATCTCCTAGTGGACCTCTACCAAGTTTGTTTATATGATGCCCCCGGGGTCAAAACTGGCCCCGCCCCGGGGGTCACAATTTCGAGCACAGGAACAAAGAAGGAAAACTTTAAAATTCTTCTTCTCTGAAACTGGAAGGCGTGGAGCTTTGATATTTGGCATCTAGCATCTCCTAGTGAACCTCTACCAAGTTTGTTCATATGATTCCCCTGGGGTCAAAACTGGCCCCGCCCCGGGGGTCACATCTCTAACATAGGAACGAAAAAGGAAAACTTCAAAATTCTTCTTCTCTGAAACTGGAAGACGTAGAGCTTTGATATTTGGTTTGTAGCATCTCCTAGTGGACCTCTACCAAGTTTGTTCATACGATGCCCCTAGGGTCAAAACTGGCCCTGCCCCGGGGGTCACAAGTTCTAACATAGGAACAAAGAAGGAAAACTTTAGAATTCTTCTTTTCTAAACCTTGAAGGCATAGAGCTTTGTAATTTGGTATATAGTGAACCTGTTCTAAGTTTGTTAGCCCACCTGAGCACATGTTCAGTCAGTTCGAAATTGGGTCATCTGGGGTCATAAACTAGGTCACTAGGTGAAATTAAAGAAATACCTTGTGGGCAATCTAGAGGCCACATTTATTGCTTAAATGACCTGCAATTTGGTCAGGATGTTTGTCTTAAGAAAATCTCGGATGAGTTTGGATTTGGGTCACCTGGGATCATAAACTAGGTCACTAGTTCAAATTAAAATAATACCTTGTGGGCACTCTAGAGGCCACATTTTTGGCTCAATTGACTTGAAAATTTATCAGAAAGTTTGTCTTGATAAAATCTCAGATGAGTCCGAATTTGGATCATATGGGATCTTGAATTAGGTAACTAGGTCAAATGAAAGAAATACCTTGTGTGCACTGTAGAGGCCACATTTATTGTTGAATTGATCTGAAAATTAGTCAAAATGTTTGTTTTGATGAAATCTAGGATGACTTCAAAATTGGGTCACCTGGGCTCATAATCTAGGTCACTAGGTCTAATTAAAGAAATATCTTTAGGGCACTCTAGAGGTCACATTTCTTGCTCAATTGACTTGAAAGTTGGTCAGAATGTTTGTCTTGATGAAATATTGGGTGAGTTTGAAATTGGGTCAGCTGGGGTCTTAAACTAGGTTACTGGGTCAAATTTAACAGACATATCGTGGGCACTCTAGAGGCCACATTTATTGCTCAGTTAACTTGAAAACTGTTCAGAATGTTTGTCTTGATAAATTGTTTGATGAGTTCTAAATTGGGTCACGTGGGGTGATAAATTAGGTCACTAGGTCAACTTAAGGAAATTCCTTGTGGACGCTTTAGAGGCCACATTTTAAGCTCAATTGACCTGACAATTGGTCAGAAATTGAATTATGTACGTTGAGTGAATTTCGCCTATTGACTCAGGTGAGCGATCCAGGGCCATCATGGCCCTCTTGTTGCACTGTCTGAGAATTTATTATTTGTCTGTTTGACACAGGTTGTTTGCTTACAGAGGTGACCACTAGGACAGGTTTTACTGTATAATTATTTATGTATTGTTTAACTCTTTACCAAACAATCCTGTGTTTTCTCGACCCTGAGTAGAAGGGTTTTTTGGAAACAAAGTGGGAAAAGGAGAAAATTCTGGTAACCAGCATCTTTTCCCTGATTTCAATGTTTTCTACCTTTCCAAGCAAATTCCAACATTTGATTCACAATTTTGTTTATTCTTAGAGGCACGTTTATCATGTTGCTTGGAAATGCTTCAGTTTTGACAAGTCTATTTGTTTTCCATTTGGTAAGGAGTTAAGTGTTCACATGTCACATGTTCTATATTATCTTACTAATACACGAGGACAAATTAACAAAGAGAAAAAACATCATGTTTTTAGTCTATTGTTACATCATTAACCAAATGTGGGAGACAGTGGTGTAGGTGTCAGTGTCTATATCAAAGGTCCCAGGTTTGAATCCTGTGATGAGCAAGGTCATAACAAGCATTGATAACAGGCTGCCCGTTGTCTGCGCATGTCAATATTCCTTGAAAAGTTTACCTGTCTGCTATGATGCATCACTTTCCTGTACAGGATAAATTAATACGCAAAATAGCAAGCGGAAAATGGTTTGTATAATACTATATAATACATCTGCGGAAAAATTAAGCCAGTTTTTCGCAACAAATTTCTAGAAAATATAATGATTTCAAACGGGAAAATAATTTTATAAAATACCATTGTTTACTTTTAATTGGCTGGTGCACATGTTATATGCTAGCTAACTGTGGCTCAATGAATCGTAAAAGGTAGATATTAGTGAGTAATGGTATATTTTATTTTGAAATTCGCTGCCTTTATTGCTGCCTTCAAAAGTAGTCCGGTTCTGTACCCAGAATGCCCATATCAGATAGGTTATGTATTTAAAAAAAGTCAGAAGATAATATTCAGGCTGCCAGTTTAATATGTAGAAGAGTGCTCGAAGAGAGATAACTTTATCGGACTGGCAATAATCAGTATTCCATCCACATGCTACTTTGTTGGAAAGCAGCCAATGGCTTGTGAAGAATACTGTGCGAAGTAATGGTAAAAGAAACTCCAGGTAGGCATGGATAGGTGCACTTAGTGCCACAATATCGCTGAAAGAATGTTGAAAATGGTATTAAAGACAATACATACAAATGCTATTTCAGTTCTAGTTTAAACTTATCAACCCTTATCCTGCTACATAAGTGAAATGAAACTTTCAAGCCAACAGTAAATAATGCTGCCATTTCAAATTAAAATGTTTAGGGAAATAAATCTCCTATCAGACAGTGTAGATCTAGGACCAGACTGCACGTTCTGGCCTTCGTAGGGTTGTTCACCCTCTACCTTTGCCTTGTCCCCCCCTCAAAAAAAAAAAAAAAAAAAAAAAAAAAAAAAAAAAGGGCCATGATGGCCCTCGATCGCTCACCTGAGCCAATAGGCAAAATGACCCCAGGTGACCAAATTTAAACCTCATCTAAGATTTAATTAATACAAATGACCAATTTTCAAGTCAATTGAGTGAAAAATGTGTCCTCTAGAGTGTCCACAAGGTATTTCTTTTATTTGACCTAGTGACCTACTTTATGACTCTGGATGACCCAATTTCAAGTTTTCTGAGATTTGATTACAAAAAACGTGGACCAATTTTCAAGTCAATTGAGCGAAAAATGTGGCCTCTAGAGTACCCAAAAGGCATTTCTTTAATTTGACCTAGTGACCTAGTTTTTGACATCACATGATCCAATTTCAAACTTGACCGAATTTTATCAAGACAAACATTCTGACCAAGTTTCACAAGTATCTGACTGAAAATGTTGCCTCTAGAGCGTACATAAGGTTTTTCTAAGATTTGACCTAGTGGCCTAGTTTCTGACCCCACATGACCCATTTTTTTAACTTGTGCGAGATTTTATCAAGACAAACATTCTGACCAAGGTTCACAAGTATCTGACTGAAAATGTGGCATCTAGAGCATACACAATGTTTTTCTAAGATTTGACATAGTGACCTAGTTTTTGACCCCACATGACCCAATTTCAAACTCGTCCAAGAATTTATCAAGACAAACATTCTGACCAAATTTCATAAGTATCTGGCTGAAAATGTGGCCTCTAGCGAGTACACAAGGTTTTTTCTAAGATTTGACCTAGTGACCTAGTTTTTGACCCCACATGACCCAATTTCAAATCTCAAGACTTTATCAAGACAAACATTTGGACCAAATTTCACAAGTATCTGACTGAAAATGAGGCCTCTAGAGCATACACAAGGTTTTTCTAAGATTTGACCTAGTGACCTAGTTTTTGAGCCCACATAACCCAACTTTGTCCTTGTCCGAGATTTTATCAAGACAAACATTCTGACCAAGTTTCATGAAGACCAGACTGAAAATGTGGCCTCTAGAGCGTACACAAGGTTTTTCTAAGATTTGACCTAGTGACCTAGTTTTTGACCCCACATGACCCAATTTCGAACTTGTACCAGATTTTATCAAGACAAACATTCTGACCAAATTTCACAAGTATCTGGTTGAAAATGTGGCCTCTAGAGAGTACACAATGTTTTTTCTAAGATTTTACCTAGTGACCTAGTTTTTGACCCCACATGACCCAATTTCGAACTAGTCCGAGATTTTATCAAGACAAGCACTCTGACCAAATTTCATAAGTATCTGGCTGAAAATGAGGCCTCTAGAGAGTACACAATGTTTTTCTAAGATTTGACCTAGTGACCTAGTTTTTTGACCCCACATGACCCAATTTCAAACTGGTCCGAGATTTTATCAAGACAAACATTCTGACCAAGTTTCATGAAGATCGGACTGAAAATGTGGCCTCTAGAGCGTACACAAAGTTTTTCCGTGATTTGACCTAGTGACCTAGTTTTTGTCCCCACATGACCCAATTTCGAACTCGTCTGAGATTTTATCAAGACAAACATTCTGGCCAAGTTTCATGAGGATCGGACTGAAAATGTAGCCTCTAGAGCGTACACAATGTAAAAAGTTGACGACGGACGACGGACACAGCATGAACACAATAGCTCACCATGAGCACTTCGTGCTCAGGTGAGCTAAAATAAAAAATGCAGACGACAAATTAATGTTTCTTAAAACATTGAATTTCTAGGAAAGCCATGTCAAAACACCAATCATCAGTTAGAGAGGAATGAATCCTGTTGCAATGACTATTGTCAGTCCTTGGTAAGAAATTCACAAGTAAGGGGTTCAAACCAGCAATCCCTGTAATCTACTAACTGTGTCACTAGGCTAGGTACATGCAGCACAATCCTTCTTTAATAATATACATAGTGATACCACAGGCCACTGAAACTCCATTTATCTATCAAGGAATACTGGAATTTCTATTACTTGATGATTGGACGTTAATAAAAATAGCACATTGGCGCATCGTCTGTACTTGTATATTGTAACCTGGGTCCAGGCAGTAAAAACTTTTAATCACTCCTTATGGCGGTCACCTTTCACGGTCCATACAGATCTGTGGCAAAGAGTCTGTCGCTTCCGTATTTTTGATAATTTTTGACAAAGTAACGTCCGAGTAAATAAAACGAAAAAATGATTGGGCTGGAACCCAGGCTACTTTATTGTATTTATACCATATAGAGGAAGCGCCAGTGTTCTAGGTTTAGTAACAGTGTTTGATTATCGAGTGAAAATTTTAAAGATCCATAATAGGCCAGTGGAGCTTCAAAGGCCCAAGGTGATATTTACTGCAAAGCCTGGCAATAAACCCCTGAAGGAAGCTATCGACAGCATGTCCCCTTTGAAGCCCTGCTGCGACCTTGACCTTGGAGCTGGGCAGTCGAAACCTCTTCTTTGCCCGCCGTGTTTTAACTCTTTACCCAAGACAAAATTTAGGACTGGATCAAATTGAAAGCATTTGCAGACGACAAATTATCTGTTGCTAAACTGACAATTTCTTTCTTTCTTAGGGTAGAAAACATTATGGGAAAAGGAGAAAATGCTGGTTACCAGTATTTTCTCCTTTTCCTACAATTTTTATTGAAGGCTTCTTTCTCAGGGTTGTTGAAAGTAGGAATTGCGTGGTAAAGAGTTAAAATTGCACCCATGTGTGAAATATTTTCAAAATCTGTCCAGGGATTCAAGAGTTTCATTTAACTTATTTAGCTAGACAAGGGTTAAGGTAAGACCTGTGTAATGGAAAACAGCTATTTCCACTAAAATATCATCCTGCAAAATTAGCTATAATTAAAAATGAGTATTATTGAACTACTTTCACCTTTTCATTTTTTCCATTTTTTCCTTTTTTGAATTATCATTTATAAATTTAAAACCGCTATATTCTCAATTGAAAAAGAGATAATAATTACCTCCCTTTTTAGAAAACAAACAAAAGTATCAAAAAAAAGTTTCAAGATAGAGATAAACGGAATTTCTGATCCATTAGAAATGTGCAAAAATATTATTTCGGCATAAATCCTTATTTATCCTTATTTAACTACCAATTAGAATTTTTGCCCAATGTTCACCGGAAGTGCATTACACAGGTCTTACTTTAAGAACGTTCTCAGTCTTATCCTCCAGAATTTTGTAAATTTTCACATGACACAACTTTCGATTGGCCAAACCATTTGGTTACCTAACCCTTAAACCAAATGGTTTAGCCAATCAGAAGTTGTATTACTTTCAAATGTAGAAAATCTTGAAGGGTAAGATGACGAATATTCTTAAGAATGGTTGGTGAATACGGACCCAGGGATACAGGATACATACTAGTCTGGTACCCCGCCGTACTACAAGAGTACGTCAGGCAAAGCACAATAATGGCGGCCCCCGTTGGTAATACGCAGAGAAGACGGGATATTGTTATTTCACATGATCAAATAGGATCATAGGTTGAATTCAAAACAGATCACTTGCAATAAAGTCATGGAAGTGAGTTATTCTACATGTCGTTCTTATTTAGCGAGAAAAAACTACATATCAGAAATGCTTTATGTATCCGAAATGTCATTGGACCTATATAACGTCCGAAAACAGGGCTACTTTTAAAATGATTCATAGTCGAATTTATATTTAAACCATACATCAATAGCACGCTTTAGATTCGGTAATGTATTTTTTGGACAAAATTGATCTCATTTTATTAGCTGATCAAACTGGATCACATGAAATTGTGGAAAACGGGGATGCATGTAGGGTTACACTTGAGGACACCTAGGAGGCCGCCATTATTACGCTTTGCCTGACCCTATAACGTAGTGGTAGGGGCAGGTAATCCAGACTAGATACATACCTTCTGGTATTTAAAATTGGCACAGGATGTGCATCTGCTGTATAATTAACACTTTACAACACAATCCCTGGTTTAACCACCCAGAGGAAAGAGCATTTTGAAAACATTGTGGGAAAAGGATTGATTGATTGATTGATTGATTGATTGATTGAATGGTGTTTTACGCCGCTTTCAACATTATTTCAGTCATATCACGGTGACAGTTCACATATTCATGTATTTCAAGGATTTTACCAGTACTAGGCTAGGGCTCTGAAGTGTCTTGCCCAAGGACGTGGGAAAAGGAGAAAATGCTGTTAACCAGCATTTTCTCCATGCTGTTAACCAGCATTTTCTCCTTTTCCCACAATGTTTCTACCATTCTAAAACCAAATCCAATCATTTAAACTACAACGAATTTGTTTTCTGCAAATCTTTCAATTTGGACATATAAAAGTCAATAAAGCATTAACCTTTTACAACATGGCAAAATTTTAGACTTGTCGGAATTCAAATCATTTGCAGACCACAGAGCAAAAGTAGCACAAAATGATGGTTTTTGTCTGAAAAGTTAGAAAACATTGTGGGAAAAGGAGAAAATGCTGTTGACAAGTATTTCATCCTCTTTCCACAATGTTTTCAAAAGCATTTTCTCTCAGGGTTGTTTGAATTTTGGATTGAGGCAAAGGGTTACACTTTCTTCCTAAAAAAGAATATTGATAGAAATATTTGGCAAAAGAGGGCTCAATGCATCTTCATGGTGCATTATACTAAG
Organism: Tridacna gigas; assembly: GCA_945859785.2. NCBI lineage: Eukaryota > Metazoa > Mollusca > Bivalvia > Cardiida > Cardiidae > Tridacna > Tridacna gigas. The sequence goes on along the minus strand of OX244028.2, from coordinate 4,762,822 downwards.
CTAGTCATCACATAATTATGGATCCATAAAATGTATGTTGTAAAGCAACCAACTGAATTGTGGGGTAGTCTGGTCCTAAAGCAACCTACTAAATTGTGGGGTAGACTGGTCCTAAAGCAACCTACTAAATTGTGGGGTAGACTGGTCCTAAAGCAACCTATTAAAGTATGTACCTATGCAGAAAACATGCAGAATATTTACCGAAAACAAAAAGTCTCGACCCAAGTTAGCTTACCCAATACTTTTTGCAGATGCATTAAGCCCCTTTTTTTCAGAGCATGGCTAATTTATAAATCTGAATAAAAAAATGAGATTCAAGTGTAAACATTTGTATTCAAATTTCCACAGAATATCCTCTCATTGTGATAAATAATTGCAGCATAACAATCTTTGACAATGGTTATGTGGGAAAGTAGCCAGTGGCTTGAAGATAATTTTGTGAAAAAAGTACTGGTAGGAGAAACTGTAGGAAAAGCATGTATAGGTGCACTGGCCACCGGCATTTAACTGAAATAATGTTTAAAAAGGCATTTAAAACCAAACAAACATAATTCCATCAGAACATAATTCCATCTTCAAAAATCATCCTCAACGAGCAAATCAAATGGGTTTTTTGATGCAAAAGAGGCTGGTTCCTTCTTTTCCTCTTGACTAGATTCTTCTTCACCCTTGGACTGGGAGCCAGGACTTTCATCTGAGTCTATGTCACCAGACGCTTGAAGTTTTAACCTGTACTGATGCTGTAACTCTATAAAGTCTAGTGTGTCTTGGTGAATTATCCATTTCTCTGTAAGAATTAAAAAAAAAAAAAAAAAAAAAAGAACTCTCTATGATATAGATATCCATGCCTCTCTGGAAAAGACTTAAAAGTCATCCTGTGACAATGATTTTAAAGCCTCTGTGTGACAATGGTTTTAAAGCCTCTCTGTGAAAAAGATTTTTCAGACTGAGGCTCCTGATCACAGTTCTTGGCTAACCTTCTGTGGACCAAGCACACACCAAACACAATTCCTTCAATAAGAGGTCTGAAGTATCAGCCTGAAATGATGAAGAGCAATTAAATGCAACAGCATAATCCTAATTCTTAAGGTTTTATAAAAAAATCATGTTCAACTTGTGAAATAGTGAAATTACCGACCTATACAGGCAAGTGGCATGGTCGGAAAAAAACTGCCAAAATAAGCCATTTTAGCCTATTTTCCAAAATTCACAAAATCCAAACCCCTGAGGCTAGCCTGAAAATGCTAAGCTAAATTGGAACTCAAAACAATACATAATTTGGGGGTAGAATCAAAAATAGCACGTTACCATGCTGATTTTTCGCAATCTTTCACGGTATCAGTCCACCATTATTTTTGGGGCTAAAGCTAGCCACTAATTCCATGAAGCCTCACTTTCGCATTTGGGGTCAAAACTAATGGAACAAAGAAGGAAAGTCATGACCTCCTGTTTTGAAGACAAACTAAATGCTTTTTTTCAATAATCTTACACAATTCATGGGTGTAATGAGTACTCTTCTTATCAAAAGTGCATTCAAAACTAACCTTTCTCAATTATTTCTAATTCTGACCATGGTCAATTCGAAACAAACTGTTTACATGTGCCTTAAGGCAATGATGAAATTGTTCACACATGCCAACAAACACTTTAAACAAGTAACATGCCTTGATACTGACTGATCTTAACCACTTGAATGAGTCTCATTTGTACAGAACTCATTATATATGGATTTTTAACCCTTATGCAAATAAACATATTTTACCCCATTTTCCTGGCAATTCAAGCTCAAAGACAAGTACAAGGAGAGTCACTTGAACTTCACCTTTACAAACTCAGGCTAGTTTCTATTTCCCTTTCTGGACTTAAACCTTACCTCAGGTATTTGTTCAGTAGCAAAAGTACTAGTTTTTCCCTCGGGTTGGGTTCCATTTCTGTTCAAAATGTCACTTTCTTCTAAACCGACCATGCCAAATTGCCTGTCTATTACATAGAAAATTCTAATAATTAGAATTTTTAGAAACTGCTGCAACAACTTTAAGGTATCAGCCACTTGAAATACATGTGAGAAGCAAATAGAACACTTAAACTGAACCCGTCCCTATTTTTTTTACAGAAATTTCCCCTTAGCATTCAAATTCTATCCAATTAAAGGGAGGTAATCCATATGTTCAAAGTCAGAACTGAAAGTTTTTAATACAATGAGCCAATTGCTAATATTCCTAGTGTGGTGAAGTAAATGTGTTTGTGAAATCTGGTACTATTTCTGATAAATCCACATTTTTTAGAGCCTAATTGGTCAGTTTATCTCATGTCCTATCAAGAAAACCAAGAAATATGCACAATCTCCCACTTTCTGAGTTGACTTTGTCAAAAGAGGAAGGGTTTTTCATAAGTTATAGTGAAATCTCTGTGTTTACTACCAAAATGCCTGGAAAATACAGGAAATCTTGGATTAGTTGCAACAAATCTTTGAAAAAGAGAGCTACCCAGTTTAAAAAGGGTCATTGGGCACATTCTGATACGCACCAATCACACGCCTAACAAGTCAGGAGGCTCGAGATCTCGAGTTAATGTCTTCTTCTTATCTTCTTTTCAAGCTTAGACCGTGGCATGAGAAAGAGCCATTCTACAATGAAAATCTGGATTTATCGGAGAATGTGGTTTTGAACATGGGAAAATTAAGAGAACTGATCAACCTTGTGCATGGGAATTCCTGCAAAAACCCTAGGGTTAATGTTGTTATTGTTGACCGCACAGGCCTCTGTGTATCTGTGTCTGTGAAGTGCAGTGTGTGTCGATTCAGTCTACAGCCACTGCAATCATCAGACACTGTGAAAAAAGCTTCAGGACCACCGGCCGGTGAACTCAACGAATTGGCTGTATTGCCTGCAGTCAAGACAAAAATGGGCCTGGCAGACATTACCACAGTTCTGACATGTCTAAATATCAAAGCTCATAGCAGAACAGTGCTTCAGAGAAAATTCAGCTCATTATGTGATAAAATGGTCGACTTAAATGAGTGCCAAATGGAAAAAAATGAAGAATATTTGCGACATGTGACTTCGCTGATACCAAATGAACCTGCGGTTGATGCACAATATGATGTTTCGTACTCGGGAAGGCCTCAAGGTGGCAGTGAAAAGGCCGAACAGAGTTTTGACGCCATTATAGAACATACCACTACCAGAAAATTACCAATTGCAGCAGCTGTGGCCAATAAACATTGCAGAATTAGAGGCTCTGACCACATACAAGCAAAGTGTAAAAAGACATATAGCCCCGACAAGCCGATTGCAGCTAGTGAGCGCTCACTTCTACACGGTATATTAAACAATGTGGAAAGGGCCGGACTCGTAACGCTTCGTTCCATCACCACTGATGCCAGTACACAGCTTGCTAAAGCAATGAGGGACTATAATTCCCAGAGTGGTTCAAGAATTTCCCACTACAAATGTTTTGTTCACAGGTAAGGACACTGGAACGACATGTCAGAGCTCTTCCATTGTATAGCATCCCAAAAGCATACAATAAACGAGGATATATTCAGAAGTTGGCCAGCTGTATAAGAACGCGCGTAAGAATAGAGCTAAAAGATGCACGGGCACTAAAAAGAAGTGATCAGCTGTTTATTGAAAGTAGCACAGACGCAATCCTTAACATTACAAACTCTTTATCGGGTGACCACCGACAATGCTGACAGAAGTCATTGGTATGTAAAAGCCACCTTTCCACATATAATACAAGCATGCTGCCATATGGTGTACACTTGGAACTGACTAATGAAGATTTACATTTAGTCCAAAATGAAATAAATAAATTGTTTGATGAAGATGGCCTGAAGAGTATGGGCAAACTTTATAATACAAACATGTGTGAGAGCCTGCACTCCACAGTATTTCGACTTGCTCCAAGTCCATTTGTTGGAGCCGGAATTTTCCAGCCCTTTGCCATTCAGCTGTACATTCAACTGCACTTGGACCATGTCAGTCTACGATAGAATTGGCGCAAGCTGCTGGCATCAGTGTGCGCAGGAATTCTCAATTTTATAAGCAACTTAAACTAAAAGACCGCTGCAGGAGGTACGATTCCAAGCGAAGCGCTTCGTATGAGTTTAAACAGAGGAGATACTTTTTGCGGAAAAAAAATGAAATCGATCCCTATTTGCCGATTTCCTGTACAGTGTTGGAAATGCAGCCTCTTTATCGGCCCAGGAGCATAATTACGGCCTTTCTTCATAACAGAAAATTAACATTCTCCATAACAGCCCACCTCATCATTGAACAAGAACTATCATGATGAAACCAACAAAACCAACCAGTACCATGATTTGAAGCTAACTGATATTTAACAAAGATGCAGTCCTAGAAACCTGTGACCAGTATATTCTCCATTAAGATGACAAACTTCATGTGAATTGCTGCTGGATTTGTTTTCATAATGACAATTGAGCAACACTAGTGCATAATCTGTTGTGACACATGTATGTCACTGCAAAGCTGGATTGGACTTTTCTCAATAAAGTATGCAAGTCAATGAACCAGCGGTTTCAACCGCTTACCATCAACCGAGACTCAGGATACACCATAGCCATATAAATCGGATGGGCCGGTCCAAACTACACATTCATTGCAGGCCACAGACTTGTCGGATAAAGCATTTCGGAACTTGGCAACACTTTATGGACACAAAGGAGACTTAAAGAATGCACTGGCCATATAGGTATGTGGATTTGTTGCTGTAATATCAGAAATGGTTTAAATTTACCAGAACTGCTTAAATCAAACCCGTTTCATGCAAAAAATCAAAAAGTCCAAAAATAGCAAAATATGGCAGCATGACTCCAAGCGCCAAATTCGCCTTTTTCGGCATTTTGAGTTACCTCCCTTTTTTAAATCAATTTAAGTACTATTTCCATACTAGAAATTGATGGAATTACTAGACTGAATGCAATTGAAGGACAAATTACAAACTTCATAAAACGCTAAATTACCTTAAGGCTCCTGATCACAGTTCTTGGGTAACCTTCTGTCGACCAAGCACACACCAAACACAATTCCTTCAATAAGAGGTCTGAAGTATCAGCCTGAAATGATAAAGAGCAATTAAATGCAACAGCATAATCCTAATTCTTAAGATTTTATCAGGAAATCATGTTCAACTTGTGAAATAGTGAAATTACCGACCTATACAGGCAAGTGGCATGGTCGGAAAAAAACTGCCAAAATAAGCCATTTTAGCCTATTTTCCAAAATTCACAAAATCCAAACCCCTGAGGCTAGCCTGAAAATGCTAAGCTAAATTGGAACTCAAAACAATACATAATTTGGGGGTAGAATCAAAAATAGCACGTTACCATGCCGATTTTTCGTAATCTTTCACGGTATCAGTCCACCGTTATTTTTGGGGCTAAAGCTAGCCACTAATTCCATGAAGCCTCACTTTTGCATTTGGGATCAAAACTAATGGAACAAAGAAGGAAAGTCATGACCTCCTGTTTTGAAGACAAACTAAATGCTTTTTTTCAATAATCTTACACAATTCATGGGTGTAATGAGTACTCTTCTTATCAAAATTGCATTCAAAACTAACCTTTCTCAATTATTTCTAATTTTGACCATGGCCAATTCGAAACAAACTGCTTACATGTGCCTGAGAGCCAGGACTTTCATCTGAGTCTATGTCACCAGATGCTTGAAGTTTTAACCTGTATTGATGCTGTAACTCTATAAAGTCTAGTGTGCCTTGGTGAATTGTCCATTTCTCTGTAAGAATTAAAAGACCTCTCTATAATATAGATATCCATAACTCTCTGGCAAAGACTTAAATCCTGTGACAATGATTTTAAAGCCACTGCATGACAATGGTTTTAAAGCCTCTCTGAGAATAAGAATTTTCAGGCTGTCCGTGATGAAAAATTTACAAAAAAAATCTGTTTCTGCATGAAAAGGTTCTCTGAACTCATTTCTCCAAAACTAAGGCAAAATAGTCTATGCTACTTGTTTAATCAACAAATTTCCAGCACACTGGAGGGCATGGGTTTGATTCCTAAAGCTGGCCAACTAAACAGTCATCAATAGTCTTTCAAATGAGATATTAAACCTAGGTTTTGTGTGACAATGCTTTACACCAAGCATATAAAAAAGCCAGACATAACTTTGTATGGGTTTAGTCTTGTATCTGGTACTATCCCTTGTAACATAACTAACAGCCTTCTGGAGGCATCACCCATATGGGCTGCCGGTGGCGACCATAAATAAACAAAAATTAAACAATCAATATTTCCATAAGAAATTTTGGGACCACTTTATACGGTTGTAAACTGATGATGTTGAGTTCACTTTCTGTTAAATACTAAGATAGTTTTAAAGATTGAGACTCTGGAGGTGAACACAATTTTTCTTTTTCTTGTGTGACGTGGAAATGGTAACTACCGGTATTTACCAAACAACAAAATTTTTTACTAAACTAAATTAAAAGCATTTGCAGACGACAAATTAAATGTTGCTGAAATGATGATTTCTGTCTTTGATAGAGTAGAAAACATTGGTCAACAGCTGGTCACCAACATCTTCTCCTTTTCCCACAATGTTATCAAAAGGCTTCTTGGTCAGAGTCGTTAAAA